>CAEGAD010013291.1:0-61587 GCA_903067055.1 Poeciliopsis paucimaculata
GAGTTACAGAGAACTATTATACAAGACTTGTGGTTTAAACACAGATATTTGGTCAAAATAAAGCATCAATATATATATATATCTATATATATATATATAGATATATATATATATAGATATATAGATATATGTATATATATTATGTTGAGGAGGGACCTTAGACATTATGTGAAGGTTGCTGAAGGTATAAAATGGTCAGAGTGCTACAGCATCAGCCAAAAGCAAGTTTTTGTTGTAGCATCACCTTCTCCTTTTCCTGTGGTTACATGAGCCTCTTGGGTTGAGGGATGGATGGACGGATAACCCATCGTGTACTTACTGTTCATTTTGATCTTCCTTTTTACTTAAAGTTTTTGTTGTTTCTTGCTTGAACCTTAATTTATTGGCATTGCTTTTCTGACCCTTTCTCTTGAGTTTGGGGTTCCAGTGCTTCATCCAGTGCAGAGAAGCAGCGTTTTGCCAGAAGTGAGTGGATTTCATGACAGATGAAGACGCTGCGGAGTAGTTTGAAAGCAGCATGTACAGACTCAAAGTTCACCACAGATACTCTTATATGATCACCTTCTCTCTGTTTTTTTTTTTTTTAAGATATGACTTTAAAGAACTGGACCGATATCTATCTCCAAGTGATCTCTCTCTCTGCCTCTCACGCACACACGCAGACACACTGATGTGTCACTCAGTGAGAGGATCCACAGATCCACACTGACAAATCCACCTAGTAGCGGGATGCCGCGCTGGGACAAACACGACGCCTGTGATGTTGGAGTCTGGATAAACTCCAGCCTGGTTGGCGCTAGCTAAACGAATGCCTATTCACGCTTCAACACACAGTGAAGAAAGCATCAAACACACACACAAACACACACGCACGCACACGCCCACATGGAATGTGTAAAACTACCATGGGTGTACCTGTGGTGTGTTGAAGGTTCCTAAGTGCCTGCAAACACATGTGGTCTCCTGAACTTGTAGTGTAAACATTTGGCTATTCTTTGTGTGGAAGCTCATGCACCTCATGTTCGTGTCTGGGCGTGATTGTTTATGTTTTTGTGAGATCACTTTGACTTCCTCGCCGGTTGGTGCCATAATTAGCTTCATCTAGCGTATTTCCTGCTGCTGGCTGCAGGAAAGAACATGTGTGAGCATGTGGTCAGTGGCATACTGTTAGCTCAACATTCAGGCACATTAGATCTTAAATAAAACCACAACAGATAGGTATTTAAGAGCTGCTTTATGGTTTTGCAGGTTTACAACTGGGTAACTCCCTCATATAAATTCAGCAGACCAAACAGACCTTGTGTTCTTGAGTTACCGCTCATTGTTTTGATTAATTTCGGCCTCTCAAAAGACTTCAAGATCTCTCCTGCGTGCCTGAAAATACACATTCATAGTCAAATAAAGAAAAATACAGCTAAAAAGCTGCAACACCTGAAGATACAATTGTTGTGGAACAAGGATCCACCAGAGCATGATTATTTCTTCATCCTTCAGCTGTCACAAAAAGACTACAGGTTATTTTGACATGCAGGTTATTTTTTCTATTCCTTATGTCTACTTGACATTGGGATTCCTTTAAGACATAAACGTTTCTGCATATGAAGTCACAGCCTCCATTCATTCACGCATGGCTCAGATGAAAAGGTAAAGAGATGAATTCATAGATTGCAATGTGTGTGGTTGTGCAGGAAAAAAGAGGATTTTTGTTATCTTTTTAATGCTTGTGTGTGCAGAGGGAAGTTTTGAGTGGACCAGTGGAAGTAACTAGAGTAAGTAGAGAGCGGTCAGTCACAGCATCTGACATTAATACGTAAATTATCAAATGAACAGAAAATAACCAAACACATCTTCTACAGGGAAGGAGCTAATGAACTGTACTTTTATTGTTTTTGAAGTCCCAGGAAGAAAGATTAAGGTTTTTTGGGGTTTTTTCACCAGAGATCAAGACAGTCGTATTACGACTGATTCAAGCTAAGAATGCCGCCTGAGAGGCCAGTCAGCAAACAGAGATACTCATGCATTACATTAACTACCGTTGACTAAAGATGGTGAGAAAACACAACAACGCACTATATAATTCATGACTTTTAAAACTTTGCATCACAAATATTACCTGGAGGGACAGCTGTTATCAACTCTTGCAGGGACAAAAGTATTCACACTCCTTAAAGCAGGGAGGGGGTTACTCTGTGGTTCTGATTACAGTAATAAAACTGTCAGATCCCTGTTATATGATTTCAGCTACTTTGTGGTGGGAACGCCGACAGGAAAAGAGTCTTGAGCTCTTTATGAGCACCTCAGACCCCAGCTGCCCTGAGGGAACTCCCTGTGCTGTCAGATTTTAAAGCCACACTCAGTATTAACCTCTTACTGTATCTGTGAAGCATTACGATTGTTACTTGTTGCTTTAGCGTACTGACTTTCTGTCCAAATCAGTTTTGGGATTTAATACAGCTTCACAAAGTAGCTTTCACAATAACCATAATATTAACAAAAGAAACTAACATGAATTCCCTCAAATAACTCTGATTCTCATTTTAATTAAGGGAAAATATTTTTTTTAGTGAATTGTGTGGAAAAGTCTCCCCAGTGAGTGGAGTCATCCACTAGAACAAGCGGTGGTATGTGTTTTAAACAAAGCAGAACTGTGAGGTATGAGACGCACGAGTCTCACTGGCATTTTGCATATTTCTATTCTTGACTACTTCCAGTGACACCAGAAAAAAAAACAAAAAAAAAACACAATCAGAGTGAATCATTCATCCAATAGTTGCAGAGCAACACATGATTTTCATTCTCCATGTTGCTTGATACGCTTGTTTATCTTTCTTTAAATTGCGTATCTCCCAGTTCTTGTGCAACTTTCAGCTCTGTTTGAAATTCTGCATGCTTCATCAGAGCAGAAAAAAAAAGTTTTAATGCTTTACCAGTAACTACATAAATATGAGCGCATTCTAGCCTGCTCTTCTTCTCTTTTCCCATATATCCCTCCAGTCCATGCCAGCTCTCTCCCATCCTAAACATTTTGACAGTAGAATGCATTATGTAAGTGTAAAGTCCGCTGGCATGGGTCCCTCTCCTCCCCCCAACCCACCAGATGCAGGGAGTTCACAAACGCACAAGGAGGTGAGCCAGTCTGAGACAGAGCAGATGCATGTGCGTGTGTAAGGAGTGTTTGTGTGTTGGCCAAAGGTGCAGATGCTGGATGTCAGATCTGAAAAATTCATGATGCCATGTTTGGAGAATCCTTGGGGGTATCTTGTTGTTCAGCTGGGGTTACAGAGTCTGCGTGCCTTGAATGAATAAACACACACACAAAGCACACAGGGCCCGTTTGTCCTGTGTGTATCTGCTAAAAAGACACAAGATCAAGGTAGTTAGACGTTGGAAAACTATTTTGAAATCTTACTAATGCACACGGACAAACTAAAAAGGTTTCACCAAATTCAGCTGGGATTGACTAAAATTAGCATTCATTGTATTCAGTAAATATTAAGCAAATTCAAAACATATGTTAATGGCTGCTACATAGAAATGTGTGACCAATCATTTTTCAAAATCATTACTTCTATCAGGTTACTGTGGCAACAGTGGGACACTCAGAGACACTCAATCCCCCCCTTTCTACATCAACTTTCCATAGGTCGTCTTACCAGATTACCAGATAAGGGAAGCTACATTTTCATACCTGAGGTATAAGGAAATATTGTATTAAAAGCTACAAATAACAACTTTATCACAAACTTGGCACAGTATAGGATACTACTGACGTGAGGGAAAATAGACTGCAGAGGCTGTGTTACATCTCAGCAGACAGTCACACAGTGAGGTGTTTCTGTCCACTTATAAAGTTTCTCACATGAAAGTTCAAAATTTTGCAGTCAATTTAAAGCTGATGTCACACTGTTTCTTATTTTGCCACGCACAGTGGCAGCATCCCATGAAAGGCTTTCTACTTACAGCAAGTCCAAACATGGGGAAAAAAGGAGCATATGGTGAAATATTTAGTTTTGTTACAAATTTTAACTGTATAGTCTCCAGTGTTGCCCCTGCATAACTCGAAATAGCTTAACAGAGGGTTTTAGTAGTTAGTATTTTACCTGCTGCATCGTGTGGAAGTAACCTTCTGGAGAATCAAGGGGGAAGAAAATCTTGTGACAGATTACAAGAATTACAAGATTACAAGAATACAACCTGTGTCCAAACAGGTTGTATTCAGGAATAAATATAAAGACTCTGAAACAGTTTAGTTGTTGCAACTTAATATATACAATTATGTGGCTATTCATAAATATCCATGCTGTAGCTTTACAAAGCATCCTGGAGTCGATACACCATTTTTTATGGTCCTCACTGTGTATAGTCAAAAAAAAAAAAAAAGGATAGCATTGCTCATATCAGATATCTGAAGGGGTTAAGATATTGATTACCCGTAAAGATATCATGCAACCTGCCTTTAAAAAGAAAGTCTCTGTGTATCTTGCATTTTAGGAGCTTCTTTCAAGCACCCAACTTTTGCTTTTGATGCGTCAGTTCTGACCTACAAGTCATGAGTCCAAAACATATTAGCAAAGGAAGGCCTCTGGCAACGGAGCAGCAAGGTTCTCTGTTGAATATGTAACTCAATAGCAAAGACAAAAACACCACTTATCTAATCTCAAAATTAAAAAAAAATAAAAACTTTGAGTAGTTTTCTCGTGACGTTTCGTTGTTTTCCATCAAGTCCATGTGAGATAAAGAAACAGAACCAGCGAGCCAGGGAACGTACAAAGTGATCCTAAATCTCATTACAGCCGTTACTCTGCTGCTGCTCCCCTGACACAGTGTTTGTTGAGAGAGGCGTTCTAGACATTAGCGTGCCAAGATCATTTGAGCAAGCAGCACACTCCAAGCCCAAGTGGAACGGGTTTGGACTCTGCACTAGGTAATGGAAACTGGCAGCGACCGGCGTGACAAACCCGCAGCCTCACAGAGAGCTGAATATGAGCCAAAGCTCTCATTACTGCCCCATTTTCTACTTTATTTCCACTTTTTTTTGGTCAGCCACCACTGCTTTGTGCGCTTAGGAAGAGGTGTTCCACACAAGACAGCTCAATTATACCTCAGACGAATCAGTACAAAGCTTCTTTTTTTTCTGGAAATTGCGGCCTGCGCAAACAAGTGATTTCCTAGTCACGATTCATGTTTTCCACCCCCAAACAAAATCCTATCTATCTATCTATCCATCCATCCATCCATCCATCCATCCATCCATCCATCCATCCATCCATCCATCCATCCATCCATCTCGTTCTTTATGGAAAAACTTTTCTTATTTCCTGTAGAAGCTAACTGTACCGTAGCTCTAACTATTGTCTGCATCCAGATTTAAAAAGCATAATTTTAAAAAGGTAAAAGCCTTCTTCTTTCTTTGTATGCATGCATATGAATGTTCTTCACTTATGATTTGCAAATAGATTCTCCTTTACATAAATTAACACATAGAAATTATTGCATTGCATTTCTCTGCACACACAAGCGATATGTCTTTCTGTCTTCTCAGGAACTTTGCATTGAATTCTATTCATTCTCCATTCATTTCTATAGCCTAGGCCCTAAGCCTGACCTTTAACCTAAACCTAACCATCGCCAGTTCATGTCTAACCCTAAACTTAACCGAAACTCAATTCACACCTTAGTCCTAAACCCAAACTCTAATTCAAACATTGCTCCTTATGGGGCCAGGCTTTGGGCCCCATTAAGAGTAGTCGGTCCCCACAATGTAGTATTTGTTAGGAAAATGGTCCTCACACTGTATCCAATACAAAGCCATACACACACTCACACATACACACACACCCACACATACACAAGCACAAGCATAAATTCTTTCCCTGTTTCACTGCAGGCAAATGTGCAGACATAATAAAACATCTACACACAAACAGACACATGCGCACCCTCAAACAGAGCTTGGCACACAGCCTGGGCCTAGTCATGCCAATTAAGTTCAGCCTCTAAAAGCGTTCCACAAGGGATTTCCACCCCAATCCACAAAGTTAACCCTATCCTTGACTGAGACCCATACGCCCACTCTCACATGCCCTCACACACAGGTTGACCTGCTAAAGTCACCTCAGTCATGGTAGCCTGCTTACACAAGAGCCGCATCAAACCTCTCACTGCCCACCCTGCCATCTCCTTACGTAAATTCGCTCTTCCCTTAGTAGCCCTGCCTGTGATGACTCGCAGCAAATTAGGGAAGTGACATCGTCAGAAGGTTTGTAGATATGAGCAAAGATGGAAGAAGAGTATAATCTGAGGTGAGAGGGAGGGAAAGGATGCCGCAAGGAAACAAGGGAGAAATTAAGGCGTTCAAGTGTTTAAGAGAGCGGAGAGGAAACAGTGGGTTTTACTTTCAGCCTTAAGGTCTTAATAAACCAAATTTACATTTTCCAGCTGGAGGGTGAGAGTGAGGTTTGCTGGAAATGTGCAATTAGTTCAGTTTTGCAGTGTAGGTTTTTTAAGATTTGTGGGAATCTTGAAAAAGATTTACATTGATGCCTGTCGTCTTTGCGGAAGAGGCGGAAATCAAAAAGTATTTTCCACGCACAATTTTTGTGTTCATGTTTTTTTTCACAATTTTTTTATATAAACCAAATACAACCTGATTCAACGTGAATAGCACTCCCAACAGTTGCTGATTTTGTTGACCAAACCAACTGGATTTGTTTGAATTCAGACACACTGGATGGTTTTCCAGCAATAACAGTTGTCTAGAAGCTGATTTAACAAGGTCACGCCAAAACCTTCACCTTTTGCTTTTTAACCATCCAGAGGTGGATTTGCAGGTTTGCTTTGGATCACTGACCTGTTGCATAACCCAAGAGAGTTTGAGTTCAAGCTCATCTACTGATGACCGGACCTTCTCCTCTAGTTTTTGCCAGAAAACATCATTTGTGGTTTTAAGTTGATCAGGTTCGAAGGAAGCAAAGAAGTTCCAGATCGTCTCAACAGGGCTGCCATGTTTGATTGTAGATATAAAATTCTCATTAATGCTGTATTAGTTTATCAAGTTGAAACTGTGAAACAGTATTTATTTGGTCAGCAGTGGTTTTAGACTTGCAGCTCTCCGATGGACATTACATTTTCCAGTTAATTTCTTATTTATAAATGATGAACTCATGTTCTTTGTTTTTATGTGACCTCCTTGGTGAGTCTTGGATGTGCTCTTGGAGTAATTTTGGTTGACTGTTCATTCCCGGGAAGGTTCACCACTGTTCTGTGGTTTCTCTATTTGTGCATACTGGCTCTCACTGTGGTTCGCTGGTGTCCCAAAGCCCAAGAAACGGCTTTTCAGATTGACAGATTTAAACGACTATGTCACTCATTTGTTTTTAAATTTCGTTTTGTGTTGACATTTGAGATTTATCAAAAAAGAAGAAAAATTCCAGGAATTGAAATCCTCTTCCGGTATGGCATTCATGCATTTCTATAAGTGAACGCTCTGGAGAAGCGCTGTGAAATATTTGCCTTCTTTTCATGACACATCTTCCTCTGTGACAGCAGCGTTTGCTGGGAGAGAAAATGTCAAAGTGACATTGAGCGAGCATCCAGCCAGTCTGTCCTGTGACTGAGTGAACGTCCCCCCCGGGACTGGAGCTAGCTGGCCCACTGTTCCCTAGCTGTCAACAGACATTGAGTCAGAACGCTAGACACTCACCGTGGACACGCTGACTCCATCATTCCATCGGTTCAAAACCACAAAGAAAAGCTTGGAATACTGCACAGAGATCATTAAAGTTGAATGTTGAAGCGGAGAGAGTTACTGATTACGCGTGTTCATAAATATTTTTGTAAAAACAAATATTTTTTTCTGTTGAACTCCAGTAATTTCACAGCAAACGATGTAAATGCATAGCATAAGTAAGTTACTTGTATCCAAGTCAGACTGTTTTTAGTAATGTGACATTTGACCCAATAAGAGATGTTTGGATGTGTTTCTATCAATAGACAAATCCCGTGTCTTAATGTTTAAGTGCATTTTGGCTTCTTTTAAAGGTTTATTGGGCTTAAACTTTGATGACTTTGTCCATTAACCTCTAAAAGGAAAATTTGTCTAAACCTTATCTGAAGAGATGCAATGGAGCCGCTTCCTGGCTGCATCAAGCTCACTTCCTGACCACTCCAGATATCATGAAGACAGAGATAATGGATAGCTATTTTCAAAGCCTTTTTGCTTAAAACTGGCAGCTTGAGAAACTGTCACAAGCAGTTTGGTTGATGGATAGGGTCAGAGACAGTGAAAAAAACAACATACTTCAGACACAGAGCTTGTCAGATAATCTATAGGCAGGCAATGTACATCCATTGTGCTGCAGACGGTTGTGAAGGTTTTATGTTGGTTATGATATCAGTGGATGCAAATCGACAGTTTGGCTGACACACGAGACTTATTCTTTCACAACAAAGGCTGCGCAGCATTCCTGCTAAAACCCCTGCTTATTTTTTGTCTCATGTTGTTGACAAGCTGAATCAATGAATCTCATGTTTCTGTATTAACGTAGATGCTTCAGGGCACTTGAATCAAAAACAGATATTTTCGTAAACTGTATGAACTTGTATTTTTATTTTTTTAACTCTTACTGACTGGCATTAAATCAGACCAAACGTTTCATGTGTTAGGTCAGTTGAGATTTCCAAAATTGTAAACGTCAGAGTTTTGATTAATTAACATGAAAACCGTTGTGTTTCAAAGGGTATTTCTGGAGTGAAATATCCTTTGAAAGGAATTGTGCTGTCAAGTTGCACCTCAATCTAATAGATATTATATTTTGAAGGCAAACATTTGTTTTTGTCTTGATTTGACCAAAAGCACTTTAATAATCTGTGTAGAAACACATGGACATGTTTTTATTTATATTACTCTGTGTTCTAAAGTCAGTCTGTTGTTGCTATGCCAAACCGTGTTGAGCATTGAGCTCCAGACCAAACAAAGGATTTGAGGATTAATTTAGTATTAGCAGCAATAAATAAACCATATAAACAACAAACTAGGATTATCTCTCACTAAACTTGGCATGTTTTAGTAGAAGTGTGTTTTGCAGCCTGATCCCAGGTCTCTTGTTCTCCATAGAGCTCTTGTTGGAACTCGACAGACAGCACTGCACAAATATAGCTGAGTAACCAGGCCCAACGCAAACAGAACAGAACTGAATTTAATCAAATCAGCGCAGCTCGCTCCCTTGTTCCTGCATCCACTCTCAGGAAACCCCCCTCTCGAACCCCTTCCTCCTCTTCGTTGTTGGGGTCTCAGTTTCTCTCTGCCGACTCCTCAAATACAGGAAGGCCTTTCAATGAAATGCTCCTTATTTGTTCAAACTTCCCGTTTGTTACCCAACACCTGTTCACTTTCTTTGTTTTTTTTATTTCTGTTGATCAGTGGCCAACTGGGGGCTCTGGGATCATTCCCTGTGTGACGCTAAACAGCTGGAACATTGTTTCATTGAAGGAAAAAAATAAAAAAAAATAAAAAATCAGTTCCCCCCTTTTCTCATCTCACCATCTGTTTTCATCTACATAATGGAGCCAGAAGTCATGTGATATCATAAAGGCTATTAAGTCTTACTTTAGCTAACTGTGAGAAAGTTAGTGAAAAAAGATAGTGTGAATTTTCTTTGTTGTACTCTAAAAACAGCAGGTTATTCCGGTCACCGAGAAGTTGGGTTTTTTATTATTTGGACAAATGTTTTGGTAGTTTTAAGGAAGCATTAGGTTAAAAATTGTGACTCAGTTTGTTGGGTTGGATGAGGACACTAGACCAGACATGTCAAGTTCAAGTCCTGCAGCTGGAGATGGTTTTATCCGAATTTTAATCTGGGCCAGATGACCCATCATGCATCTACACATTCCTGGCAACCTGCAACAAGGGCTCGTCTGACTATAGAATGGGTTGGATGAGGGTAGGCATGCAAGAAGCTTATTTCATGAAAACAAAATACCGTGAACACTGATGACGTGATGCCATTTCTTGGAGTTACTGAAGACTAAAAACTCCCTGTTGCCACAGCAACTTTCTGCTCAGCAGTGATAAGTGGGTGCTCAAAAGCTGGTGAAATTACAGCATCATAGTGCGCCCTTTAATCACTGTCTGCACTCCTGATCAAAATCTCGGACTGTCACAAGAATTCACATTTCTCCGTGCAAGGTCAGAACCAGGTTGTGTATCAACCTTCACAATGGCGGGGAAAAAGGAAACACAGCAAAACAAATAAAGGAGGCAAATTATTGAATTTAAGCTCAAGCAAGATATGGTCCAACTACCAGGAGAATGGTTTTCTCCCAGTAGAAGTCCATTGTCCTGTTTAATGATCCAGTCATCCCCACACAGAGTAAAACACTGTCAAAAGGAATGGCTGCTGCAGCATCTCCATATATCCAGGTAAAACTTTCTGTTGCTTTTTAAAGTCTGGAGCTCAGGAGATGTGACCTTCAAAGGTTTTTTTTAAAGCCCTTCTCTTTATGTTGTTGGGCTGCAGCCAGCATCAATAAGTGTCTTAAAGGGCAGCATTATGTGTTTTCCAGGTACATAGTTAAATTTTATGGCACAATCAAGCAACATCAGTTGTTAAAAAATGCTATGCGTATATATCAAATATGACTTAAAAGAAATTTTACTTTGTAATGTAATGCCTTGAAATTGGGCCTCTGTTTCTTTAAAATCTCTTGTTCCATCTGAAACACTGCCTTCAGGAAGTCATCAAAACATCACCTCTCTATTAACCCTTTAGCAATATTTTTACAGCATTTCACTGAGAAGGAACTGGTTTAATGAGCTCAGCAGTTATACAGTTCAACCAGCTGTTTGCTAATTGCTGCTGGCTAGTCTGAAGAAGCCGAGTGGGGAAGGGCGGCTCTGTGGGGTGAAAGCTCGAAAACCTGAAAACTCCAGCTCTGAAGGAGGGGTTGTGTCTTAAAGGTTTAGCTTGGTCCACCTAAGTGTTTTGCACCGCTGAATGGTTGCCACGGGAAATTAAAGGATTTCTCAAACATCCACGAAAGAATTAAAGCAACACTCCAGGTATGTTTTTGATGAGGGAATAACATTATAATGTGATGTAAAGCTCAAAAAAGTATTTTTTCGATTACACAGCACCTTTTACAAGAGATGAGGATCAAACTAGTTCTCTATGGAAAGCCAATTGGATCCCCCTCTCAACATATGTGAAGTGATTTAAGCAATGGGACTATTTGTCCACAACTCTCAGGATCTTTCAGAAGTTGCAGGAAGCCTTATTTGTTTCACTCAATGTCTCTCTCAACATTACTCCCACACAAAAGGCCTTTTTGCATTTGACATCAAGCACTATAAACTGTTGAAAGGATTATTTTGTTGATCAGTGTGGTGACATGAGCAAAGCAGGTTGACCGCATCCCGAGCTTTCAAAGCAACATGAGAACGCAGCTCGTTTCTGGATCTTGGAAACCAGTAAATCGGGTCTTTGCTCGAGCCGACTATAAACTGGCCTCAGTGCCAGCCATGAAATCATAGGAAATGAAGGAATAATCTCAAGCACTTTTCATCAAATTCTGCCAAAACCGGCTGATTCCACTTAGTTTAAATCAGTTGTGCGGAAGCACGGAAACGTTTAAACCTTGGCTAGCACTACGCCTGAGGGTAACCATGGATCTAAACATATAGATACCAGAACATAACATGGCAGAAAGTCAGAACATGAACTGGTTGACGTTTACACTATAAATTTCTAAATGGTCTACGGTACCATTTAGTTGGATTGCTGGACAAAAGGGAGCATTAAGCTGAATGCGGGACAGATTTGGTGTCAACGTGGGACAGATTACTGACTTCTGTCTCCGGGGAGAGACTAATAATTTATGTTTAACTTGTGGCTTGGTGAGTTTGTTCAAGTGCCCCAATTTTGCAGCAGTCAGTCATCAAACCATCTGACGGACCATTGAGGCAGCCAGCCGGGTCCAGACGGGGTTAAGTAGCAGGCTGGTAAGCAGAGAGAACCACTGTGGCAGTGCAAACAGACCGCAGTCCCACCACATCACAATCAAACAGCGTGCTGCCATTTACAGAGCTGCATATGGCTGTCAGCAAGGAGGGAGAAGAGACGAGAAGAAGAAAAGCAGAAGAAATAAATAAATAAAGGAGGGAGAGCAGGCAAGGCAGGTAGGGTGACAGAGAGAAGTAAAGTGTGGGCAAAAAAGCAGAAACAGAGTAAAAAGAGACATTTACAAAGAGCCAAATTTAGGCAGTTTTACTGGGGGGTGGGGAATGTTTTCTTTAACAACCACATGCATCCACAGCCAAGGAGCTCCAATTTATCAGCAGCATTAAGGTCTGGTAAATAAAGAATAAAAGTTCTTCTACATTTAAAAATAGTGTTGAATGGCGCAGCTGCTGCATTTTTAGCAATGCCGTCTCTTGTGCATTTGTGACTATATAAAGGCTGTGGTGCAGATGAGGAAATTTGCTGTCAAATATAATAATGCAACTTACAAAAAGAAACGCTCAGTATCAAGTTTTACTTTCAGTATTTGGACAGAAGATTTTCAAAAAACAGTCCAGCTTTCTTATTTACCTATTATCTCAGACATACGGTTATGTAAGCTAATAAGGACACTCTACAACAGACTGTGCGTTTTTTTCGCTGAACATGTGTGATATATATATATATATATATATATATATATATATACACAAAAATCAAGTTCCAAGCAAAGAAAACTAAAGGAAAAAGCTTGGAAAATATTCAGTAAAATTTTCAAAGAAATTGTTACATTTGAAATTGTTATGTGTGCAGGACACATCGATATTTATTCCCAACAACAGATACTATCAGCAGTCTTTTTTAAATCAACAACACAGTTGGTTCCAAAGATCTGTCTGAGGTGTTCAGAAAAAGCATCCTGTAGCTCATAAGTCTGGTAAGAGACCGAACAAGTTTGACTTCCACCGAAGGTGCGTTGGAAAGAGACAAAAATTTGAAAGAGAGAACAAATAAAGACAAGGATTACTGTAAAAATGAATCCTTAAATTTATAGGATGAGTTTTGTTAAGAAGCATTAAGGTTTCTCTGACCTTTTTAAGTTCCACAGTGTGTAAATGAACAATCTGTCCTGATGAAATGTTTGTCTTTTGTGGCAGCCATCTTGGGTCCCTGCTAAAAAGGAGCCCCCGCCTCAAACCCAGGTCTTTTATGGGAAGTGTAGTAATACACACTGGAGTTTGATTGTCTGAAAATAATTAAAAGAATAAAATAACTTGTAAATTGTGCATTTGCATACTTAAGATGTTTTCCTGACACGTTATTATTAAATAATCGTAAGTTTTTACATTACGTTTGTGAACGTTAACCGTGTTTTAAGGCGGGGTTTGATTGGTAGAGGTGGACTGCTGGATGTAGCAGGAAGACAGATGGGAGGGCTGCCATTTTGAAATCTGCTGTTTTGCCTGAGAATCAATAAACCAGCTTTGTTTGCTGTACAGCCAAGACTGACTGATGACTTCTCTTTCAACACCACGCCTCTCAGTGTAACAAAGTTGAATTGAATAATCAAAGAAATCTAATTACTGATGCTAAATATAATGTATTTTTTTCTAATGGACCACCTTTTTACAAATGTCCTTTTTTTATATATAATAATAATAATAATAATAATAATAATAATAATAATAATAATAATAATAATAATAAAAAAAAAACTTGGATTGACAACAACAGATTGATGTTGGATTGAAAAGAAAAACACAAAATTTAATTCTGTCAAAAAGGAAAGAATGTCTTCCGCAGGATGAGCAGCAATTGTTTACAACCTTGATCTCGGTTCAGCATCCAGGCAGAAGGCTCGTATAAATTTATGCAAACAAATAAGAAACAGAAAACCGTCAAAATTTGAATTCGGCACTAAGTGTTGGCAGGAATGTATTTGCGAGGCAACGGGAACCAGCTGAGGGGGATCTAACATTAGCATCTCTGTGTTTAAAGGGAGAGCCACACAGAGGCCATTATCTTGTCACTCGCACTCCCTCTAATGCTTGCTTTTCAAGACTATCTTGAATAGATGTAGGTAAAACAGAAAAAATAGCAAAAGACAGAAAGCAAACAAAGGAATTTAAGAAGTTTTTTTTGTTTTGTTTTGCCTTTTTTTCCAGGTATATGAATAAAAAAACTAACAGAAGCCAAGAAGGTGTTATGGGGAGAAAAGGAAACCAGACCAGCGTTGCAGAGAGTTAGCCTGAGGTGTTTTCATACTTGATCTAGCGCTGATGGATGGAGATTGTAAGCGGATGAATTAGTGATGAGGATCAGGATGAAAGTGCTTTCCAGAAACAACAGAGGCGAGCAGACAGAGCAGGGCCACGCGGGACAGGTGAGACGGGTCTGCGAGGCTGGAGTGATGGACGAGACGGGACGGGCTGGTCGTGAACCCGCGAACCGTCAACGCTCAATCACAGCAACGGCACCTCAGTGAAATCATCCTCAACCCAGAGACAATCCAGACACCTGCTGTAGAGCATCGCATGTTTTCAGGGTTTCTCTTCTCTTATTGGGAAGATTTTTTTTACATTTTTTTTGCTTCATTTCACTGGATTGTTGTTGTTTTATTTGTTGCATTTTTCTATTCAGCTTTGCTGTACACAAATGTTACAGAAAGATCAAAGAGAATTTTATTTGATTATTTGTTTTCTAAGGTTTTTTTTTTTTTTTAATTTAGTTTTAAATGTACCCTACGGTGACATTTACTTACTGCAACAAAGAGCAAAACATCAAAGGAAAAAAAAGCATAAAATGATTTGTTACTCTGAGTCTGTTAATTAGGACTTGAAAAAAAATAAATGAATAAGGAAAGAGGTTGTACATAATGAAAAATGCTTCCTTGTTTATGCGGTGCTGTCTCTGGGTTGGCAAAGGTAGACATGACATGACTTGCACACTTCATGCAGAAAGAACCCAGACCGGGATTCAGATTTCTCCACCAACCATCCCGGATAGCTTCTATTTTTTCTTCAGTTCCCCAAGTTTATGATCTCTAATAGACTGATGTTTTAGGTGTGTGGTAATATTTGTGGTCCAGAATCCTTGCCTTTATCACCTTAGTGTGTTCAGGCTAATAGAGTCTCTGGGGGCCTGAAGAGATATTCAGAGATATTCTAAAGGTCCTGCAAGATATTCAGCCTTGTGGACTTAACTCTCAAAATTGAAATGTGTTTCAACCCATTACTACATTTTAAAACATACAATATTTAAACATTTATCATGCTATTGGCTTTACCACTTGAAAGATGGCCTAGAATAGTACATTTTTGAGTAGTACATCCTTCCTGGATACGATTACAAGACCAGTACAAACGTGCATAGTCTGTATAGGTTACAATAATATGAGAACAACTTATTTAGTTTTTGTAAACTTTCATTTGAGTCTGTTTAAGATGAAAGAGTCAGTTATGTGTAAGACTTAAAGACACGTTGGCAGATAAAAGCATCTTTATATATTGGATAACGTCTATTTAGAAAAAAATGAATTCGACTGTGATAGTCTGGACTATTTATATGTTAATAGACTGCAAATAAACATTACAGTCCACTATCTTAATCGTATTTGGATTTGCTAAATCGGTCCGGTTAGAAAGTAAAGATAAAGCTGCTGGCAAACTAAAGAGGATCTTTAGATTCAGCTGACATTCTGCTGTTTAGACAACCAGAAGAGAATATTGCTGCACATAACGATGCATTATGAATGGATTTACATGCAGCAGATGTTATAGTGCCCCAGCTATTGACTCTGTTTATTCTTGTAAAATGTTAGAAAAAGCCGTGGAAGAAAAAATTGCTTAAATATAGAGAAAAATAATGAGGAGAGGAGACAGACAGAATAGAGGAAAACCTTGTTTCTCCCCTGTAGCTGCTCAGAGGAGGAGGGAGAGGAGGATGAGGAGAGAGATGGGGAACAGGGGGAGAAAAAGGATGTGGAGGAGGAGGAAGATTGTGGAAGGCTGCAGATGAAGAGAGATGCAAAAGAGAGGGGAAGCTCACACTAAATGAATGTAGCTTTTAGCATTGGGGAGTTGATTCCTCTGCTGAGCCAGTATTTTGTGTGTATGTGTGTGTGTGTGTAGTAACTGACTGAACACACATGAAAAAACACAAGACAGTCAGCATATGCTGAAGTGTTTTTGTTTGCGAATTTTTTCAGGTTCTTGGTTAAAACCCATCAGTTGATGTATTTATGCTGGACTTATGATCTAAAATCTCTTGGACGACAGTGTGCTGGAAAAAAGAAGAGGTGCTTTTTTTTTTCTTTTTTCTTTTTTTAGGGGTACCATCACCAGGATTGGAAGTGACAGGCAGGAAATATCAGAGGCAGCTGGGTAACAGCCCACTAACCACATAGGGGAGGGCTCGACACTGAACAACATTACCTGTGGGGGCAGAGACACTGCAGAGAAAAACAGAGGGGAGAGAGGGAGACGAGCAGCAGAAGAAGAAGAAGGGGATGGCAGTATTTTTTTCTATCATCTAAATACTTCACAGCAATGCTGAATGTCCAAAAGTATGCTAGTACTGTCCTCCAGTATTGAAACACCTTCAATCCCTTTTTGTCTTATTGCAACTTTATCATTTGCAATATTGCACAGCTCACATAATTGAATGGAGACAAGGGTCTTCATTGCCCAAACATTAAACTTTTTGTTGATCATAGGTTTTAGGAACTTTTAATTAGGAATTCATGACTTTTTTTTTTTTTTTACATCTTCACTATGAAATTCAAATGAAAGCAAAAAGTGTGGTCAATGAATGGCGCTATTTTTTGTGGTACCAAGCATTTCAACACTTTCCGTTAAGATTTTAATTCACAATTCAAACTCTAAAACTAAAAAAAATAAATAAATAAAAAATGGCAGCCATCTTCCTGGGCCAAATTTATATCATCCTTAATTTGCGATCGGAGACCGGATTAAAGTAAATGACCCACAAGCTACACTTTGAACACCAACGATGTAGAGAGAGGAGATTTGTTCAAAGAGAAATGATGAATAAAATCCTTCTCTCATGTCCAACCAGCCAATTGAGGCTTTGTAAAAAATTACCACCAGGTGTAGCAAAAGTGTAGAGGGTGAAACCTAAACACGCTGATTGATTCTTAACTACAGTTTCACATTCAAAGCTAAAATCATGCAGGGCGTCAGTCTCCTCCAGACCGGAGGGTCTGGCGACTGCAAGAATGGAAAGAGCTTTGGCAACTTAGCTGGGAGTTTTTTTTTGTGTGTTTTTTTTTATTTTATTTTATCAAACCATTGTCAGAGATAGAAAAGGACAAGTCGGGCTGAAGAGACATTCAGCAGAGTAGAGGAGAGACAAAGATAGATGATGAGTAATGGAGATTCGGCATGAGCGGTTATGAGTCAAACACGAAGACGGGGATGGGAGATGAAAGACCTAAAAAGTAGGAAAGAAAAGAAAAGAAATTGGGTGAGGAGATGAAGAGAATGGAAAATGAGAAAGGAGACAAAGGTTAGAATTGTTTTTTTTTTTTTCTTTTTTAAAAAGATGGAAATATCAGAAGATGGACAAGGATGACATGTGGAAGGTCAGAAAGAAGAGAAATGCTGTATTTCACATGAATCTGTTAAAGTCTATCCCTGCGGCACACAGAGTGATCACACACCAAACATCAGCTAGATCGCCTTGCAAAAGTGTTCAGGCCTCTTCAGCATTTCACCAGGATTTTTATACAATAGACCAGCACAAAGCAGCAGAAGTGGAATGAAGAGGTCTTCAAAGTCCTTTATGAACAAAAATCTAAAAAGTGGGCTGTTAATTTCTGTTCATCAAAATCTGAGTCAGTGATGTGGAACAGCGTACAGCATTGTACATCTAGAATATACTTTCAATGTTTGCTTCCATTCTTCACACTGAACGAACCTTCTTCCAGGATTTTCCTCATATGGGCGACATGGGCAACCTCCCAGGGCGGCATTTTCTGGTGGACGGTTTGCCCCGTTCCTGGTGAAGAAAAGCAATCCATCTTTTTGGTGAAACTACCATGTATCTCCCTGAATACTGTGTAGTTTTCCCTCCACATATAGCATTTTGAAAGTTGACTAAAACGTTTATTTTGGTCTTTGTCAAACTTTAAACAAAACTTCTTTGGGCTTTCACCACATCACTCTGTCACAGAAAGCTATAAAAGAAATATATACTTATATATATATATATCAATGTATCCTTCAACTTCTCAAAAATGATGATGTAATGTGAAAAAGTTCAAGAGGTGTGAATACTTTTTCAAGACACACTACTTGAGACAAAAGATAAAATCACTCAGGTACACGTAAACTCGGACGCTCTCATTTTTCGGCTCTCTGTCCGTTTCAGGGTCAGAGCGCTGGATGGATGACTTCCCAAGGTGCATCAGCATGTCAACATGGACGGCTCCAGCAGCTTCAGCTGAGGCCAGCAGAGATGGACGGACACGTCTCTGAAAGACAACAGCGACAGATCGTTGGGAACGCAGTGGGGGGAAAATGAAGATTAAGAAAGGAAGGAAATGAATGTGGAGTGAGAATGAAAAAAGAGGAGCAAATGAGACAGGGAGAAGAGGAAAGAGAGAGGAGAGAGAGTGATGGTGACGGATGATGGTAGGGAAGGATGGATGGATGGATGGATGAGGAGATGCGGGAGATGGAGATTGACAGCCTCCTTTCCGGGGGAACGGGTGAATAAACTGGCGCAGCAGGGTGGGAGGTGGGATGGGGTTGAGGGGAGGTGGGATGGAGAGAAAAGGAGAAAAGATGGAGAAATAGAGTGAGAGACGGAGGAGAGGAGGTAATGAGAGATAGACTACGTCTCGGTAATCAAGCCATAAAGGAGAGCCGGAGCGAGGGAGCGAGAGGGAAAAGACGAGTGGGCTCTGAATGAGTCGATCATGATTAATCAAGACGCTTCTTGCTCTCCGTCGCTGTCTCTCTCTTTCTCTCTGTCTTTTTGCTCAGACTCATCATCGTTGCAAACACACAGACTTGTTTCCCCGTGCAGACATGCCATCACCACTGCACACCCTGGCAGTTTACCAGCATCTTCAATAAGGTGCTTTTCAGACCTGTTGGCTCCTATTCTTCTACATCAACCTTCTCAAATGAAATGATGGGCTCATCATGGAGTGCGAGGTCCAAATAAAAACGGAGAGCCAGGGGGAAGTCGAGCAGAGAGGGGAAGGAAAGCAATACAAACTTCTTTACAAATGCTATAAAAACTGCACCAGTGGTGCAAGCGGCTGAATTTGGAAGGCTGGGTCCCGTTGATATGAGGAAAACTACCTCTAATAAAGCTGAAGCCCTGAGAGATGATTGCGTTCGCTTCATTAATTCGGGTTTCTCTGCTTTGCCTGCTCTCAAATGTCTCGTCCTGCAAAAAGGAAGCCAAAACGTGTCTAATCTGCTGCTTGAATATTGTGTTTGGCAAATTCAGACGTCAACATCAGCAACAAATTAACCAAAGTTTTCATTAAGACAGGCAGGAGGGAATCAGATAAATTACCTTCTAATTCACACTGAACAGCAACTGAACCATTGTGTCTAACTGGTGATGTTTGTATAATGTGCCAGAAATGAGTATTTAAAAAAAAAAAAAAAGAGCTGGAAGAAGTTATGTAGTTGTCAACACAGCATGGCTTTGTACAAACGCAGTTGTTTCAACAGCAATAGTGAAGATTTTTTTTTAAAATTTATTTTCCAGATTCTCCCACTCTTCCCTGCCTGTAAACTCCAGATGGTTTATTGATCTGAATGCAATAAACCACCAATAAAACTGTCAATGAGCGAAGTAATGGTACATCTACTGTGATATCGGCTGATGTTTTGCTTCAAAGTTGGGATATTTTTACACATGGATTTCAAAAAGTGTAGTAAAACAAAAGAAAACAAAACAAAAAAAGCCCTATAATGAAGCATTTATCTACAGGGTTATATTTCTCCTGTCTCTACGACTTGCCACATCATCCAGGTCACATTTTCTTTGGCTGAAATGTGACCAAATAAACTGACACTTGCCCTAAGAGAGGCTAAAACATTATTAGCTCTTCTGGTATGTTGCACATAAACGCAGCTGTGTTTGTAGGTAGCTGATAGATTAGAGTCTCAACAGAGATGCTTTGTGAAAATCAATATTTTATTGCCCACACATGTGGATAGTGGTTGGCTTTCACTCAACAAAACACACATCATTATTATTTCAGTAAAATAAAAATAACGTTAGAAATGTCTCGGATAATGGATACGACACACGAATGATAAAAATGCCATACTATGGATAAATTATTTATCAGAATTTTTTTTAAGTTAAATAAGACGAAAATATCAAATGGAGAGAGAAAAAAAAAAAAAAATCACCATGTATTTTTAGCTCCTCTGCGCTTACAGAAGAGTTTTCCCACTGTCTCTTTTTATAAATGATTACAAAAACATCTCAGGTTCCCTCTAAAAGTCCCGCCTACTTATGAACCTGATTTCGTGGCGATAAGAGCTCAGCTTGGCTTTACTGCAGCAGAAGACGATGTTTTCTCTTCTGCACTTCTCTTTTTTTAGTGAGAGAAAAAATACATATATCTGCCTGACTGCTGAAGCTATAGACGTAAAAATCAACCGGTGCCTTCATGTAACACATATTGAGCAAAATAGGTGCGACTCTGGTGGAGACAGCAGATTATAGGCAGTTATTGTCTGAAGGGCAGAGGAAATGCAAGAAGGCCCGCCTGTGTGCTATGTAGATAAAAACTAATTGTAACAGATGTTGAATTCATAATTTGAATACATAAGAATTATAATATATAATTTTTTTTATTATAGTAATACAATGTTAAAAAAAAAACATTAATGGTTTCAGATATAAATGCCCAGGTATACCAACACCTACAGAAGCTCCAACTCCAAAGAGTCTAAACTACGCAGAAATGATCTGTGCAATCATTTTGTCGTTATTAACCAGACACATTTTTTGTGTTTGACTACTTTTTGTGTTTTGTTTGATTTTTTGATTTATTTTACTGACAAACGTACTTTGGGCTTGTTTTATAGCTTAATTGTCTGAGAGAGCTGAAAATGAAGGTCTTGTAATGAGTGACTTGAAGGCCTTACCTCACAGAATAGCAGTAATTTGCCACAACTTAAATAATTGGTGCACCTGTTTGAAATCAGTAGGCACAGATTGAAACATGACTGGGATACAAGTAAGTTCGTCACCAGGGGCAGCATGGAGGAAGGATGACAACAACTCAGCCATAGACCCTGAAGTATTGGTCAGGAAGAGGTTCTTCAGGGAGAAAGCAGCACATGTGTAAACCACAACATGGGGAAGATTGAGCTGACTGACTGAGCTCAATCTTCAATCTGGCAATCCAGATTGAATTATGTCACTTAGTCTTTTTGTTTAATAAATTGAGTATTTTGCAAGTGTTTGGGAGGAAAATTAATTCTCTGTGGTATCTTTATGTTTTGAAACGTTATTTCTTCTTTGATTTGATCATTTTTATTTGCCTCCGGATGTTATCAGTCTGGTTTCTCCTGGAGCATATATGTGGCACTGAAGACTCAAAACCTAACAGTAACAGGCTATGAATCATTATTGCCCTTCATTGTTTCTAATAATAATGTGGCTATAAGAGTTAATTAGCTGCTATGTCAAACACTACAGTGGTTACGGCACTAATAAGTTGCGTTAACTGAGGAAACATTTTTATTTTTGAGCGGATTTGGAAGTGCAGGTTCTTTAGTGTGGCCCTGATAAATCTCAGCTTCTGGAGACTTGAAAGATGTATTTTGTTGCCCTGAGGTTAAAGTAAGGGCATAATTTTGGTGCTTAACGCTGTTCTTCATAAAGGAGGATAGAATAAGAAAGGGAAAAATAATTATTAGCTTTAATTCATTATAGGTTTTGTGGCCTTTATTCAAGTCTCTAATTTGCTTTGTGAAACAAAGGCAGTTGAGAGAAACCTTCCCTCCTCTTCCTCTGCTGCTTGTGAAGAGTGGTGTGTGAATCCTCAGACAGAAAGAGGAAAAATAGGGCACTTTCATATTTATTTAAGTGTCAGATCCAGAGCTGTCTGTGGGGAGAGAGAAACAGAGAGGAAGGGAGGAAGAGAGGAGGAAGGGCTGCAACCACAGGAACTCAGAAGGCTCACAAGCCTTCCTCTGTTTTCTCAATCTCTCACACACACACATCTGGCTGCATAGACTCACAGAGAAAAGGCAAACCAGCGAGAGGAGGAAAGGGGTGTGTTTACGTGTGTGAATGAAACAAACCCAGTCTCAAGGCCGGTGGCAGAGCGGTCTAAGTGGTGATTATGTGCAGGTGCTGATCGGGTCGTGATCCATTGTCCCAGAGATGTCACATCAGTCCTGGGTACGAGCAGCACAGAATAGATAAACCCTCATCAGCGCAGTTTAAAGAACAGGAAGCCCCCTTTTTGCTGTGACACACACGCACCTCAGTAATTACCTGCTGCCTTCAGGTCATGGCAAACGTAAAGCAACACTTCCTCCTGGTGGTCAGGCTGTGAACTGCAGCCACCCTCGTTAGGCTCAAGTCCTGAGTCCCCATCATGTCTGTTCATAGATGAAGTATTTGGTGTCGACAGCGCAGATCTAATATCAGGTGGACTCGGAGATACAAGACGGGTTATTTGGTGTCAATAAGCTCAACAGAGACTAGAAATGCCAACCTGATGCTTTCCAAATGTGCAGATTATGATTGTCGAGAGATAAACAAGAGTTTATCTCTGGCAATAAATCTGTTAAAAATTTAGGGGAAAAAAATGTTGAAAAATATTAGAAATTAAATAAATAAAAATTGCGCCACTCTAGATGTTTTGCTGGTGCGGTCCAGCCACCCCACTGAAGATATTCTTGGGGTGATTAAGTCTTTGGATGCACGATACTGGATTTTTGGCCAATATCCGATATACCAATAAACTAAAACTTATCTGGCCAATAACCGATACCAATATCGATATCTTTTCCTATGCGTACTTACTAAAACTATTACTGGATTATCTTTGTCAAAGCAGCCTGCTACCAAATGCTAAAAATGAGGTTGAAAATGATGAAACACTTTCAACTTGCATTATGTTTAATGTTGAATTTATTCATGACATTTGCTCTTTCTAAGACAATTATAACACTCAAACAATGCAAATTTGACATGGTACTGTCCCTGATGATGCCCGAGTGTCATATAAAAACAACACCATTAAGTTATTTTGACGGAATGGCCGATGCCTGACATTAAATTTTACGGTTCATATCAGCCGATATCGTGCATCCCCAATTAGGACACCTTTTTTCCTGAATAAAAGATATCATTTGAATTCAATGAACTGAAACAACAATGTACATTTAAAGTTAAATAACTCCATCCATAGGAGGATTTCAGCCTTAAATGAAAAAACTGACACTGTATTATGATTGGATTGACTTTATTTGTAAGGCACCAGAAGTCCTTCCTTACTGCAGAACATCTCATTATTTATAGTAAATTTTGTTGCACTTTTTTTTTTTCCTTTTTCTTTTTTTTTTTGGCTTAAATGAAGCTATGGTTTCAGACACACATGTTTTTTTCTGTCAAAGTACACACTTTTTTTGTTGTTTGTTTTACATTATACACAAAATAAGTATTTAAAAAAAAAAAGAAAAAAAGACCTTTACAAAGCTCAAAATGTTTCACTCTATGAGGGCAAGAAAGTCAGGGAGGAAAAAAGGGGAGACTGAAGATGAAAAAAGAAGATGGGGGCTGGGGGTCAAAGGGGTAAAAAAGGTGAATGTACTGCAAATTTTTTTCCCCCCTCAGGTGTCACATCGGTTTTCGTAACAACACCACAAGAATCATTCAGGACAGATGAGAGAAGATGCAGCCATATACACATAAAGCTGTATAGAGAGGCAAGCCCCTCTGACTACTTGAACATATACATAGAATTTCATTTAATTATAACACAGGCTTTTGGAGTTCTCCTTCTAGGTTATATTGAGTACAGTTTGAAATAAATGGGGGGCGGGGTGGGGGGGAATCAAGTGCATTGATCACAAAATTTCTTTAAAAAAAACAACAAAAAAATGTCTCTCCACAAGAACAAAATCAATCTGTTCCCTGCAGACATGCATTGATGTGTTTCGCTTTCTGTCTACACATCTGGGCATCACTATGACAAGTGAAGGATGTAGCAAGATACAAGCAACATGTGAGAACTTGCTGCAAGCTTATTTCACAAGCATGTGAAGAAGTTTCGATTGGTTTGTCACTGACTACTAGATCTGTACACCTGTTTATACACAATGTGCTATGTATATACATAGATATACAACTGCAGGCTTAATTAAAGAAAAGGTTTACCTTTGGAGACATTCAGACTTTGTTGGACTTGTTTGAAAATCCAATGTGATTTTCAAATAGGTCAATTTTCACCCTTTCAACTGGACCAAATGTCCAAATGAGTCTCCATTTTTGTGGAAAATGCGGTCCGTAATCTTACCAGACACCATATTGTGGCTTCTGTGAAGACAGTGATTGGTCGAGCCATTCAGCTACTAGAACAAAGGGACGTGTGTGTGTTTCTGCAAAGTTCAACTGCATTTTCAGTTGTTACAACTGAGGTCCTTATTTTTGGGGTCCAGCTACCACTGAGCCAAACCTTTCTGAAAATTCAGAAGTGGATGAAGTGTTTGAGTTTAACTCTTAAAACCTCCTGGGAAAGCCAATATTTATAACTGTGGCCTGGGGTTAAGTGCAAAAACCCTACACGGCAACAATTTGTGCACACACTATTGTTTTCTGATTAGATTTTTCTCAAGTGAGTGTGAATTCACCCGGCATATATACTTGGGTTGTAACACCAACACTGCATTCAAATGACCCTATACAAAAGAGGTTTTAAAAAAAGGACGAGTATACGGCAAATATCAAAAGTCTACGCTTCTCCAAAAATCTGTTGGTTTTTTTTTGGGATGTAAAACAATATGACAGCATAAATCATTTAAAAATGTTTTAATGCAACATATATCATGTCCAATTCAACCGAAAAATGCTTTATTCCAGAATAAAACTCAAACAAAAAATAAACTGCTTGTCCAGGTGTGCAGACCCTTAAACCAATACACAGCCATTGTAAATTACAACCGATTTGTTTACACCAAAAAAAGATTTAATTGGAATATTCTGCTAGTTTGAATCCTCAAGCTAAAACTGTTATTTTCAGCACAGATACAGAGAATCAAAAATGTGCAATTCAATAAAGGTACCAGTGAGGACAAGAACGCAAAAAAAAAAAAAAAAGACAAATGCACCTAGGTCTGATGAAGACTTTAGAAAATATGCTGTTTACATTTCTCCAAAGTTAGTTGTGTGTTTTGAAACTGGCCAGGGAACGAGTCAGCAACACCAGTTAAGCTACAGGAACTTCTAGTAAATATCTGTTGTGCTTTAGGTAACTATTAAGATGGGTTGCAAGCCAGAACAGAGAAAAGCATGCAAGTCTGGATAAAATCTCCCAAAATCTACTGGGATTTTGTCTGCAAGACCGAAACAAGACCAAGGAACATTTCTGGGCCACAACTCCATTTTGGCAAAATACCCCAAATCTGTACATCACCAAAAGATCACTGTGCCAACAGTGAACCATGGTGCCTCATACGCTGGTTCACCTTTCTTCTGACTAGACTTGTCAAGGCATAAAAATTGTTGAACAGTTAAAAATACCACTCAGCTTTGAGCCAAAGCCTTCCAACATCTACCTGAAGATAAAATATCACTGAAAAAGAGCTTACATCTAAATTACCAAAATAAGGACTTCACCACAAGAAAACATATGTTTTTGAATAACCTAGACAGCATCTGAAACTAAATCAGACAAAAGAAAAAAACCTGAAGAGGGCTGTGGAAAAGAACTTCTCAAAGAATCGTATAGAAGAGTTTTGCAAGGTGGAGGCAACTCTTGCCAAGTTAAAATCTGGCCTGTTGAAAGACTCTTACCAAAGACACATTGCTAAGCTGGATCCAACTGATGCGTCAGCAAAGGGTGCACACTTACTCAACCATGCTTTTGTATCTTAGAGAACGCATCTGCGATTTAAAACATATGGGTTTGCTTTTACGTTGAACCGTACAAGATGTTTCTCAAAACGGCAGTAAAACATTCTGAAAATTTATTATGGCCTTTATATATATATTTTTTTTTAGTCTGGCTATTACTTTACCGTTTCTTGTGCTAAGGGTATTAAGGTGATCAGTAAATTACAACTGAATATCCCCTCACTATGCGACACTTTGTACTGAACAATGTTAAGTTGCCACTCACTTGCATTAAGTGGCAGGCAGTAAACATACCATAGCTTTTTGTTTGAAGTTTATGAACATCCTTTTCTCCTTGAGGTTTAATCTAAGAAAACAGATTATTTACAACTCTGTTTTCATAATTAAATCATTTAGAGAGTACTTATTGTACAACTTATAGTTCATGTACAATAAGTTGGTACGTTCAGAGCTAATAAATAAACTATTCCCTATCAGACTTGGTCTGTACGCTGCCGTTGTCTTGTCCTTGGTTCTTGTAGAAGCAAAAACTTTAGGAGGATTGTTCAAAGGCGTGCGCTGCCCTCTGCTGTCAAACACACACCAGACTCCCCACCCCCGTTAGTGTTTGCTCCAATATAAGTGCACATTAAATATGAAAAAAAAAAAGCTGACAGAGGAGCAGAGAATTGAGGTGGTTTCAGTTGCAGTTATTGATTGATGATGCCTCTTGGTTAAGGTACTGGGTTGGTAATCTTAATAATAGAGCCTTGCCAAAGTATCAATACCCCTTAAAATGTTTTTTATAGCCAAAACAAATCAGTCAATAATCTCTATGTGCAAGGAAAAGGATGTATAGTTGTTTTTTTTTTTACATATTCTAAATTGTGAGTTGTGCATTTGCGTTCAATCACCTTGAATTAATACTTTATAGAAACAGATTTTACTGCCATTACATCTGCAAGTCTTTAGGGATTCATCTCTACCAGCTTTGCACATGTGGAGAGAATTAGCATGCCCGTTTTTCTTTGCAAAACAGCTCGACATTAATCATGTCGCCAAAGAAACACAAAATCTCAAAGTATTTTTGTCTAGTGAAATATTTTTGTACGCTTGAAATAAAACAAACTTCTACATCTTGCTGAACAGTTAGTTTTGTCTTAAGTAAATACTAGTTGTTATTTTCCCCCTTATAACGAGGCATTTTCCCATAAGTGAAAAAAAACAGTTTTTATAATCTAACCTTGCTTTAATCCCGTGTCAACTATTAAATTTAATTTGCCTTAATTCAGTTCTGGTGTTAATGTCACCAAGGTGGTCTATGTTTCTAATTAATCCCAGCTGATGGTTATTAGATAAATATAGTAAGGACCACATTAGAGACAATTTAACACCATTTCGCAGGTTGAGGCAATGCATAAAGAATAGTCTACTCTATGTGATATATTCATGACACATTTTAGTCAATTTTGCCTGGGAGAAAAAAAAAAATTCTTATTTTACAAAAATTAGATAAATTCAGACTGAAAGAGGTTAAACTTCCCTACATCTTTCTCCCTGACCCGTCTGCTGTGTTCATTGGTCTTCATGGTGCTGTATGTTGACTAATGTTCTGTTTTAAAAGAAATTAAATGACCGACAGGTGCACTCTGTTCACTGATCAGGTGATTTCTAAAGGTACAAATAGTTGCATTACATTATGTGTAGAGGCCTTAGAGACAAGGGGTCTGAATACAAATGCACACCACACTTCTCAGATTAAAAAAAAATAAATAAAAAAATGCCACGTGTCATTTTATTTCCACTTCACAATTATGGACTAATTTTGAGGCATTGATGTCTGGGGTTGTAACATGAGAAAATGTAAAAAAGTTTAAGAGATTTAAATATTTTTGCAAAGCACTACCCCTCATAATGTCAGCAAACAACTAAGATAATTGAAATAAAGGGCTCGTTTCCCCCTCCCTCCAACATCAGATGAATATTACATTTTGCAAAAAACTTAGAATTTTCAGCGAGTGAGTTCTTGCATGGGAGGAGAATTTAGAATCAAAGTATTTTCGATGAAGGCTGCGGCATGAGAAGAGCTTAAACATTTCTTTCATCTGTGACAACCCACTAAAAACTCACAGCCCACATAAAACTCAAGACAAATTCATGGAACTTTAAAAAGTTCAGTATATTAATAACGACCTTATTTTAAGAGACTGGATTTTGGAAGAAACCTGCGTTAATGTTTGTGATGGATCTCTTTGTTAAACAGCTTGCTTGTTTCAACACCAGCCGAGGGATTTGTGCTGCTAAACTAGAGGAGGAGCAGAGTGGGAGGAAAAGAACCTGGACTAAAGAACAATGCAGAAACTAAAATATAAAGATGGTGAATCAGAAGAAAAAAAAAAAAAGAAGAAAAAGCTATCCCTAAAATGAACAGGAACAAGTCCATCTTAAACCAAAACAGAAGACAAAAAAAAATCTACTATTATTTTAATTTAGTTACTGTAATATGAGTGCCAAAGCTTTTCCCAGAAGGGGATAAGTTAGGGGTCTAAAGCTGAAGCTGCATCGAAGAAAGAGACCCCATGTTGAGTAAGGTCAAAAAGGGGACAACCACGGGCGAGGCTGCAGGGACAGATATGGGAATTTATGTCTCTACGATAAAAGAGCCGCATGGAGACGAGACCTAATCAGACTTGTCTCCATCCTCCTCACGGTGGCTGTCCACGCCATCGCGAGAAGCCTTCTCCTCCTTGGCCAGCTGGGCCTGGGAGGCCAGCAGAGATGACAGCGAGAAGAGACCGGAGGAAGTGGTGACGGCTGGCAGCGTCGGCTGGCTCAGGCCCAGAGGCAGCGGGGTCATGGGCAAGGCCAGGCCCTGGAGCTGGGACAGCTGGTGAGCCTGGAGCTGCTGCTACAAGGAACACAAGCAGGTGGGTGAGAGCCAACACAAATAAACAGAAACAAGCAGGTTATGAAAAACAAATGATGCAGAAGCTCAATGAAGGCCCTGCTGCGTGTCTTAAGGTAAAAGTGCTGATATTTTAGGATTCATAAGATCAGCTGCATAACCTGTGGATAACTGAGGCAGCTTTTAATAAAATCAAACGGAATCAAAGCTAAAAACACAAAACAAGTGCAGCAGAACACAAAGGAACGGCACAATTAACATAGTTTTATTTATAGAAATACTTCCAAGCCTGTGTATTTCCATTAGTCTGCAGAGATGGGCACCGTGAGACACATTCAGTGTGCTCATTCTCATGAGTTGCCCTTAAACTTCACAGACCACTCTGCACTTTCAGCTACCGATGGTGAGAACTACATTCAAAAAGGACAAAATTAAATATTTCAATCACAGACAGGCCGGAACACACAAGGACTCACTGTATCTTAACCAGAGGAATTAAAGATTATAATAAAATAAGGTAGCTTCCATTTAGTGGCATACGACTGCTGTGTACAGTGATACATCAGTAAATCCATCCTGTGACATAAGAAAGCAGCATGGATGCATAATATTAGGAACAAATATTATATTCTGAGAATTAGAATAGAAATGTATATATAAGTGCAGTGATAAACTGGCACCGATTTCATTCATTTTGGGTGATTTGCCAATACCTACATGTGAAACTGATGTTATCCACTGATCTCATCTGCCTCCACAAAGGTGTGAAAATCAACCACTGTCCTCCTGTTTCCCCCTTTTGCAATCAGTGATGGCCAGAAAACTGCAGTTTGTGCAAATGTTTTCTGCTTTGTGTTTATCATTTCCATCACAACAATGTTTGATTGAAAAAATTGCTTGTGGGTGATACCTGTGGTTTTGGGATTGAAACAACTTAATTGTAGTTTCTTAATGACCTGACTTCCACTACTCTCTCTGTACCTTATAGAACTGTTTATTGCTGCATTAAACAACTGCCAACAGATTCGTTACAGGCATAAAGAGTCTCAATCATAATTAGCTCACATTTAATGCAGAACCGTGAGCTTTTCGCCTCATGCATATCATGTTACTGTGATAATCTAGAAATTGCTACACAGAGTGCAACCCTATTAAGCACAAGTCTTATGCTTACATGAAGAATATAGTCCACAAATTTTAACATTCTTGCAAGACAGATCGCATGTCAGAGCTTTGTTCTTATCCAACACCTACATTTGAAGCATGAAGCACTAAAACAAAAAATTGATCTCCACCAAGAATGTTCAACCTTTACCTGCAAGCAGTGGTGATTTTGACAGAACATTTTTAATTAGTGCAAGACATCGTCTTCTTCAAATGGAAATTTCATTTCCCTCCAACAATTTCATTATAGCTAAGCCAACAATCTTATTTTTCTGGAGAATTTAGATGTAAAATTGTTTTCAATCAACCAAGTAGTCCGTTTCTGATAGGAAAGCAGACATCTTTCCAAATATTTCAATTTTGAAAACTATACGTTTTAAGAAAACCTTTTTTTTTTTTTAAATCTTTTCAATAAGATTCTTACCTGTTTTCACTGGCATTTTGATCATTTATCTTTAGCAATGCGCTTTAGTAATAAGGTTGGAACGCCTCCTTGCCATTACCCTCATATTTAGCTACCTCTCAGTCATGTCAAGGCTCTGTCTGGGCCACTACAAAAGGTTAAAATCAATTTCATTTTTAAATCAAAAGATGACTTTAAATTGAAATCTGTCAGGAGTGTGGATAACTTGGAATTAAATGTATTCTTATTGTTAGCGAGTTTTTACTTGGTTTTTGTTTGGTTCTCCCAAGGAGAAAAAAAAAAAAAAAAATCCATGAAGAAAATGTTACAAAAACAAACTTATGGCAGCCCACCAACCATCGAGTCTCAGTTCCCTTTTGAGAATGCAACCATTATCCATAAAGTATAAAAGGCTGAGGAGCGCTAGCATTTATCATCAGGCTGCTGTGATGAGAGGAGCATAAGCGCTTTTTAAGTGTGTAAAATAAAAAATAGAAGTACAACAATATGATAATCAAAGACAACAAACAATAGAACTGATCGTCCAGATTGTTGGAGTATCTTACCCTGATGATGGAGTTCATCTCTGGGGGGGTGACCTGCTTGGCCCTCTCTATGGCTGCCAGGACCTGCTGCTGGTGCTGCAGACGGCGTTTGTGTTGATGCGGTGTGGAGGAGGAGTGGAGGAGAGGAGCAGAGAAAGTGAGACGGACAATAACAGATAGAGAGAAACAAGAGGAGGCCAGTTAAGGGGGAGAGAAAGGTTAAGAGGTTAGCTCAATATCAACAGTCCCAACAGACTCCCTGACAATCCTCCCCGGTGATGCACCTCCCCCACTGGACATTTAGCTATTCATTCAATCATATGTACACACACAAACACACACACATCCACAAAACGCCTAGTGTGACACTGGTGAATGAATGGCTGACTGGTGTGCTATAATAGGTGGAGGTCAACCCCCTGGTGGGCAGATAAGAGCATGGCTTATCTGAATCACACAGCCATTTATTACACTGACACACATACGCACACACACACAAAAGGAAGAGTGGGAAGAAAGGGGGGGGAGAAGGGGTAGACAACGGAAGAATTGAGGGAAGCCAAGAATTGAAAGAGGAGGTCAAAAATAAAGTGGGGGGAGGAGAGAAGTGGGAGGAAGGCTACAGATTAAAAATGGCAGAGGAGAGCTGAGGTGAGGAGGCTGGGGCGGGGTGACAGGGAGAGTGAGTTGGAAGTGAACACGGGAAGCCAAAGATGATGAATGACGGGAGGAGAGGAGTGGGATGCCGTGTGAAGGGTCATGGAGGTGGGGAGGTAATGAGGCGGGAATGAGGGTGATCTCATTCCAGGATGTAAGGAATATTACTGCGGGTCAGGGGGTTGGTGATGACTTTGTATCCGTGTGTCGGTGTGTATGTATGTGTGAGATGCGCCGCTTACCTCCTGAGACAGGTAGGGGAGGACTTGTGCGCAGATCCCGTTCAGTCTCTTCACTATTTCAGCCTGTTGGTTAAAAGGACAAGGGTCCAATTATTCTGTCAATCAGTTATTCTGTCTGCTAAATATATGACTGTATTTAAATAAGTTGCCATTTATTTAAAGGTGCATGAAAATCTATAAAAAATAATGACATGCATGTTCACCAAAAGATCATAATGTGTCATATAATGTTCCAACTGTCGACACACAGAGCAATCAGGCTGAAATCTCATTAAGGAGATGGGGACTAAAAAGGTTCAAATAATCTCACTAAACAAGAGGATTGAGGAGGTCTTCAAAAATCTAAATTAATATAAAACTTTAAACAAATTAATAAATATATGGTGGGGTCTAGAAGCTTGTAAAAAGTTAAACCCAGTAAATTTGTCTTATGTTTCCCCCTCATTGCTGAGTGCAGGGTAAATGTGCGAGTCCTCTGTGCATCCATTCATGCAGGTGCGTCCAATTAGAGTGTCTAATTATGACTCTTATTAAAGACTGTGTGGGTGCATGCCAGCTCAGGTTGAAGGATAGCTTACCAACTGTCCTATTAGAAATGCTGCTATTGTCTGTTACCAGAGTTTACATAAACGGGATTGTGACTTCATGATAGAGGCGCACGTAAATAACCCTGAAACATGACTTGCCCTTTGAACAGTTTCTGTTAGTTGTTCATGCTGGTTTTCCGTCATTGTCATGACTGAAAGCAGGTTTTTGGTTTCTTACGGAAAGCAGCTCTACTTTGGTTAGAAGTCAAATTTACTTCAATGGCAAAGTAACAATCGAAACTAAAGACTGATCAGCTAAAGAAAAGCAGGCTAAACTAGAAAAAGAACCAAAAATAATGGAGAACATCAGGTCAAAAGGAAAAACAACTAAGCAGACTGGTTGCAAGTACCAATGGCAATGTTACAAACCTCTAAGCAACAATGCCTTTGCATTTTGAGTTTTAATTTTTAATCAATAAAGACCTCTTACTTTCTAAACACATTTAGTATTTGTCACAATAGCTTCTGCTGGATTAAGATTTGTCTTTAACTACAATTACGTTATTTCCTGTCTGATATTATTTATGATCAGCTGGAAATCTCATACTGAAATTTCAATGTTCTCTACAGTTTATGAATACCTCCATGTAGTCAGACAATTAGCTGAATTAATTCAGCTTCCATGCCATGCCTTTCACTCCAAGACTTCATTAGTAAAGACAAAGCATTTACATAGCATTAAGTTAAATAGATTATCATAGGCTCATTGAGAATTTTACACTTCCAAGTCCAAAGGAACTGCAGCAGTTTAGGTTACCCAAATAAGCTGCAGTATCAGGTGTATAGGCAACAGCTGAATGACATTTACATAATTATATATAGGCTTTACAAATACTCAAAAGTGTGATGCAATAATAAAAAGATAAACGTAACACAAAGGATTGATTTACTACTGAAAGAACAAAGTGGATAGTGGCAGTAATTCTACTTTAGCTCAGCCAAATCCTTTAACTTCTAGCCAAGGCAAAAACATTCTAGCACTATTGGAAGTTGCATCAGTCATTAAGTCGATATTAGATAACTGATCCCTTCAAACAGAGGAATGACAAATACACATTTACTAAACTAAAGAGAACAAATGTTAAAGTATAAACTAATACACGTCAGTGTGGACTATTAGTAATTTTAATAAAAATGGACATTTCTAATAAACCTACAAAACCGCTAGTATGACTAATGGCCTTAAACATGCTGCACAAGAAAGTGTAGGACTGCAAAAGAAGATTAAGTAAAATGTTCTTTACTTCCCGATTACACTACCTTATGTCAAAAGAATAAGCAAACCCTAAAAAAACTGAGCATAAATCTGAAAACAAAACATTAACTTATGACAACTTCTACTTTTGGGTGGACTTCACATTTTAGGTGCAGCTCTGGAATTACAGCTGAAGACAAACCAAATTTGAATCTTTTCTGAAATATTGACTAAATAACCGATTACTTGGTTGTAGATCAACTTTGGATTTGTTTTGGTCCCTCTGTGTGTTTTGTTGAAAAGTAAAACACAAAATACAAGCATTGCGCAATGACTTGATCTCCTGATAAAATGTAAACTTTTATCAGGAGATAAAAGTTTACATTTTATCTCCTGATAAAATGTAAACAACCCAAAACACACTCACGTACTCATTAGTATGGGAAACAAACATCTGATATGACCTTCCCAAACATGGAAAAATATCTCCAGCATCTCATATCTATTAATACAGCAGACATTCACTCCCTCCCTCATTCATTATATCGCATGTACTCAACATTCCTCGCCCAGAAATTGTGGATATGTGGGCAATTAAGACACGTGAACGCAAAACAACAGTCACAGATGCGGCGCACAGATTCTTTTACCTTGTGCACATTCCCCTTCTTTCTTACATGCAGGTCTGTTATCACATTTAGTTGGTAATCACCCAATCCGTCTGAGATATGCAAAGCAGCAGTAATTGTGTTAGAGCTTAATTCATAGAGCGATGAGGAGAGAGAGAGGGCCTAACAATCATTAGGCATGCAGAGCGCAGCTCCCCATCAAGTGCTCGATTCCTATCCTGCTCGTCATTACACGTACAATCTCCCTGACATCTCTAAAATGTCTCTGCGGGACTCGCTCTGTGCCATCTTTGGAGCTTCCTCTTTTCTGAGCCCTTTGTGCTATCTTGGTTTTATTTTCATGCCAAGCTTCTGTTTTTTTTTTATCCAACTTGCTATCATCTCTATTCCCAATGGGTCTCTCCTTCAGATATTTCTTTATAACTGCTACTTTTTATTGAATTACGTCTTTCTTGCTTTCCCTAAGCACCATTAGAGGACTTAGTTACTAAAAAAACAACAACAACCAAAAAATATGTGTCTTTCGCCAAAAACTGAATATACAATCAAAGTATGAAAGATTTGCTGTGCATAGTGTGACAGTGGTTGGATCTGCTTCTGTTGATCGCTGTGCTTTTAGTCATCCTGATTGATTTCATCTTTTGTAATATTGAAGTTGAAGAAGAGTGAAAAATATGCTCAAGTTGATTTAAAATGTGTTTAAAGGAAGTGTGGAAGACAGCCCGGACAACTGTAACACTACACAGACTTCCTCTGCATTCTGGTTTTGTCTTCGGACGACCTTCAGTATTTGAACCATGTGGGACTATTTCCTGCCAGATGGAAGTGTATACATGACTCATTATCAATTTTCTTTTTTTTTTTTTTAGAAAACTAACTTTCTAAATGATTCATCCCTTCTCAGCTATTATAAATACCACAGCTAAATTCAAAACAGATGCATGTTGAATAGTTTACATAAAGATTTTAAAATTTACTGCATTTCATGAGGCATTACTATACTTTCCTGATCTGAATATTGTAAAGACACTTTCCTTTGTCAACATGCTTTGATATTTACAATTATGCAATGCACTTCCAGAAGGATCAAACTAAATCTTTTAAATTTCCATTTTCTAACTGACCTTTCAAAGACTAAGTTGGGGTGCAATTCTGTTTTTAAACATGTATAATACATTCAACTTAATAAAAAATGCTATCGTTTTAGTTCAGTTTGTAGAATTTTAAGAGGAGATGCAGAAAAACTGATTTCTCCTTTCCCCTAGTTCAGTCCACACTTTGGAGCAATCAATACAACTAAAGAAATATCTCTCGTTTGATGCACGGAATAAAGTAGCAAATCAAATGAGTATCAAAAAAAAAAATAGATATATCTTTATTTATTTCTACCAAAGTCTCAGTTTCATTTCTAGTTCAGTCTAGAACATTTTCATTTTCTCTCTAAGAGAAAATGAAAATGTTCAGAGAGACGAGAGCGAAAAAAAGCAAAAAGAGTGGAGAGGCATATTCTGAATTGAGAAGTGATCGAGAGGGCGCAACTGTGGGCAACTCACAATGTGTGAGAAAGAAAGAAAAAGAGGGAAATAGAGATGGCGGTGGAGAGAGGAAAACGAGGAGGAGGAGGAGAAGGAGAGGGGAGACTGGCTCTGCACAATAGGCCCAGACATGAATGCTCCTCGACACTCGTTTCCACACATCCCCTTCAATTTCAACGCTCTAATGGAACTAGCCATTCGCTGCACCCACTCACACTGGGCACAAAGGAACTACGCATGCACAGACGCGACACACACACACACACAGGGGCACAGGACCACAATAGCACGCAGTTATTCCTGAACACGTGCCAGAAATGCACACATAAATGGAGGCACCAATGAAAGAGGGCACACTTTCTCACACACGCACTATAACTTGTGCTTGCAGTCTCAACCCACACACTGACTTTTATTATTTATTTTTTTATTTTTATTTTGGACAGCTAATACAAAAGTACAAGAACAAATATACAATGCCACATGCACCAAAAAACTGATGGGAACATGCACAAACACACAAGAAATGCTCCACCCAACTTGTGTTTGTGAATTTTAACCAAGCACACACACAGCTTTGAGTGCGTGCGTGTTTGTGCATGTGACCAGCATGCATCACAGTGGCCGTCTTGGGCTTCCAGCATCTGAGTGTGTGTGGGTGCATAAATGTGAAGCTCTTTAAATCATGGAAGCTGCTACTTTCTCTGTGTGTGTGTGAGTCCATTTGTCAAAGCGTGCTGGCTTCTGCCAATAAGCTTGTCAGTGTGCACCATCAGTCATAGGGATTGTGTGTGCGTGTGTGTGTGTGCGTGTGTGTGAAGCTGGAGACGAGGTCACAATGAGGCCTAGCCCTTCGGAGGCCAATCGCTCTCTCCCACCTACAGGCTGAGCATAAATTACTCCTCCAGTTTGAGGCAAATAAACCAATACGTAAACCTAATCCTCTCCTTCCTTTCAGCCTAAATCAAGCACCAACTACAGTTCTAAAGGGTGCCCCAAACTAATATTTCTGCAGAAAATTATTTCGATAATGGAGAAATGCCATGACTCCCAGCTTACTGGTTTCTATTGATGCTTGTTATTCCAATTAGTTTGCTTCAGGTGTTTTAAAAGACTTTTAAAAAAACCCATTTAAATAGTGACTCCAGCATTTTTTGCAGCAAGTTAAATGGATTTGGAAAAATGGAGTCATCCCGGCACAAAAAATATACATAACGTATCTCATGCAGGTAACATATTTCATAAAATAATGGCAACATCTTTAATGCAAAAGCCAATTATGATTTAAAATAACCATACCTGTTTGTGCATCTCGATATTCAGTCCGTAGGACATCTCGTAGTACTACAGAGAAGGCAAAAAATAAAAACAGCTTTAAAAATAAACAGGCACTTAAAGAAAATCAGGTAATCTTTGCACATGAAATCAAACTTCAGTGACTGCTTGTTGCAGAGCAAGCTTGTAGTTATTGTAAGTTTGGATTCCAAATGTACAACACATTTGTTAGAGTCTACTGTCTAAGTTCTCTGAAAGCTATGCATTTACATTCCTGCAGTTCAATAATTATGATGCTATTATTTACAATAACTGCTCAGACAAGTTGCAATGCTTGGAGGAACACCTGAAGAATAAAAAAAAAAGGATTATAGTCCAGAACAGTTTGTGGAATTGCACATGCATGTAACTGTTAAGAAACTTGCAGAAAGGTTATTCAAAACAATTGCTTAATCATTTGAAATTGTAGCAGCTAGTAGTAACTTCAATGAGACTATTATAATCGCAATTTAGTAGCCGCTGACATTATTCTGAAGTAAGTTTGTCCCACTCCTCACCGTCCTCCATGTACAGCTGTTTCAAACCACTTCATAGCATCTCAAGAGGATAAAGAGCTACACTTTAATTCAGCCAAGAGCTGAATCATTTCTTATTTCTTAGCCAGTCGTTCGTGGATTTCCTAGTATATTCTTACTTTTCTTTCAGGTTGCAGGTTCTGGCTCTATTCAGATTTTTCACCCTCAAATGCACTCTGACACACGATTGTGATGGATTTTAGGATGTTGAGCTGGGATGCTACCACTCCAGGAAAGCAGCTTCATCCAGTGTGCACCAGTCATAGGGATTGTGTGTGTGTTCTTTCAAAGTTCTTTCAGCACTTTGCTTCACAATTGGTAGAAGGTGATTTTCTTGGAATGATGTACTAAAATGTTGTCTGTTCTGATGTTCAAATAATTAAATTTTAGTGCAACTTATCCCACATGTCCTACTCTTTGTGCCGATTCTAACAAGATTCAATTGGGCCTTCATGATTTCCTTAAAGAGCAAAGATCTTCTCTTGCACACCTCAAAAACAGTAGAGAGTCTTTTCACAAAGAAGAAGAATCTTCTTCTTCTTTTCACATCATCTTGCCTGACTGGAGGCTTTTCTTAACATCTTGCAGTCTGCTTTCAGGGTTAGCTTGCCTAAATGGCCAGACGGACTTGTTTGTAGTTTCTTAGACTGTCCTCCACTTGGAGACAGTTTTCCGCACAGAGGAATGACTAACTTTAAATTGTATTGTAACCTTTTTAAATCACTTGCTGGACTCAAACCATCACAACATTCTTCCTGGAGGCAGACACCTCTTTTAATCTCACCATGATGTTGACACTTACTTCAAATCTCATTCATAATAATGTGTAACAATGTTCTTATCTTTGACAACTGGCATGACACACCTGTGGGCAATTAGATATTTACATGGTAATAAATGTAGGGGTGTCATAATTTATCTCTTGGCAGAAGGGTCTTTTCTTCATTTTATAGTGTTTATTCTGTCCAAATATGTTAAAACATGCCAATTTTCATAAACTTTCCCGATATTTTCATGTAACTGTTCGTGGCATTGCTTTTGAGAATGTACTGGTCAAGACCTTGGTATCAGTCAATGCCCGTTCCTAAATGGCTGGTTGGTGGATGGGACAAAAGTAGACGGAGGCATCATTAGTTTAAAGTGAATATATAATTTTAGAGTTAATATCCGACCACGTGCCGTTTCGCCACAAAGTATGCAGAACTCAAGATGATGTTTGAAATCTTAATATTCCATATCAAATAGGATGCTACAGACATATTTAAACAAGAAAAATAAAGGAACAAAGTAAGAAAAGGAGGCGGCAGAAAAAGAGCCTCCTTTGTGTGAGCGGGTGTATGTGCGTTCCCTGTTAATGAGAGGGCCACCTTCCAGGCGTCAACCCTGTTAATCACCCACTCTGTCTGCAGGGGTCTGCTTCTGTCACTGGAAAACAAACAACACACTTCCCTCACTCACGCAGACACACGCCCGCACACGCACACACACACACACACACACCCACACACTGATGGACCTCAATTGCTCTTTCACACATGCACCAATGTTTTCAGTGCAATCTCATGCTGGCAAGGTCTTGTGCACGAATGCAAGCGCGCACACACACACACACCAATCCTTATAAACAGAAACACGCACACGCACTGTATTCTGCGTAGCTGCCCACGCGGAAGCTCCCTAAAGTAATTACAGCACTGGGGAAATGGAGGTGCTGCCGCTGGCCGGGGGAGTGGGGCAACCTGATATGCTATTAGAGCAGAAGAGGGGAGGTGGTTGTGGGGATACAAGAACGGGCCTGCCACTGATGGATTGGAGGTGTGTTTGTGTGTGTGCGTGCATGTGTGGGGTTCTGAAATATTCCATTTACAGTTTAATTTTACAGAAACATTTTGAGCAACAAATAAGAATGATGGCTACAACTCGGGATACATACAACCATACACAGTCCTGCAAAGGTTGTTCATTTGTGCCATAAATACATTTTTTGTTCAGACTGCAAAGCTGCTGATGGGCGTTAGAACCTGTGGAAACACTGCATACCACTGGATGGCTTTTTGTGCCATAGAATATAATCATTGTGAGATAATTAGAGCTCAGCTTTTTATTGTTCATAATTACCCCATTGTTTTCTCTGCCATTAGTCATTCATTCTTAAAGTTGATAGATTACCACACTGCAGCTGGAAGTCCCCCACCAAGCTAAACTTGTGTTCAAATATGTCACTGTAATATATTTATTATGAGCTTGTTTTTATTCCTAGGGACCTGGATCCACTTTTGTCATGCTGTTATATGGTACTATTCAAAGTAAAAATAAAACAAAAAAAAAATTCAGAGTCATCTTCTTTGATCTGCTTACACAAATAAATTGTTAACATGTTTGTGCAGAATCCCCTCTGATTCATAACAAGAGGCAGCTGCAAGTTTTATTTCATCCCACAGAGCACCACAAACATACAAGTGCAAATACCGAACATTAATGAAAAAAACTATTTTTTCTCAAATTACAACATTGGGTGTGTGCAACGGCTGATGATATCTATACAATTTTGTATAGATATCATCAGCCTGTGGGCCAGGAAGCATTCAGCAGAACATTTTCCTGACCATTAAAATAGAAACTTGGGTAATTGGGGGTAAATGCCTTTCTACAAGCCCTCTAAATGTTTGAAATATTTAACTATGATAAATTACCTAAAGTTATGAATCATACAATGTGCAACAGAAAATGGTATTTTAAAACACTACAAAAAAATCTTCCATACCTTTATTTTGAATTTGAGAATTATTGTTAGTTTTCAAAGCTACGTGTTCTGCACAAAAGGTTGATGATGAGTGTGTGTAATACACTATGTGCCTGAAAGAAACGCATAGCAATTGCGCCTGCATTTTGTGTCTCTCTGTTGGCCTGCTGATGATGGAGCAGTGCGGCAGCACAGATTAGATGAGATTAAAGGTAGTCAGAGGATCAATTAGAGGCAAAACATCAGACGGCAACACAGCTATGGCTAGCAACAATGAGATTAGCACCAAGGTGGAGCAGAGAGCATGCAAGCACATCTTTGTTTGTGTGTAAACGTGTACGCAGAAAGACGAAGGCGGGAGGAGATGGACTCGGTGGAAATGAAAGGAGTTGGAAACAACCTACCCAGAAATACAAACACATTTTAATCTGAACCTAAAAAGGTTGATTATCCTACAACAATGCCATCTGCCAGAGACTGTCAGCCCTAAAAAATGGGTGTAAATAAAATTGACAAAATATAAGCCGTGACTGCAAAAATGTTGGTCAGAGTATTGTACTTAAATGGTCAAAAGCCATCAGAAGTTGCCAAAGTAGGAAGACTAAAGTCACCAATTGACAAAACTCAATAATCAAAGTCTACTTCAGGGGTCACCAACGCGGAGCCCGCGGGCACCCGCAGGGACATTGTCAGTCACCCGCGGAGCAACTTCTAAAAATAGTCATTGTCATTAGGGAGCACTGCCAAAGAAATTATTTAATTTCACGTTTTTACATTGAAGTAATATGTGTTTATATTTAGAATTTTTTAAAAAGTAAATTCCTAAAAAATGTTTACAATAAATTGCTTTATGCATAAAACTCTTTTCTATGGTACGCCTGCAGGATGTTATCGGAGGGCAGCAGGGCCTGCAGCTGTACTGCTGCACCCACTATGCCTACCTTAAGATTTTCCTTGAAGTAAAAAAAGAAAAGAATAATTTCTTAAGTTTTTCTTATCGAACCTTCTTACAATGAACAAAATTGTGGAGAAAAAAAAAAAAGACCTCATGTGTCAAAACATTTTGTACATAGCGCACGTCTGAGTCTGTGGGAGTGGGCATGCTAAAGCTTAAATCCTATTGGTCAGCTTGCTGCAGTTTATTTGGCAGCTTGGCGCTTTTTTTGTAAACTAGAAATGAATGAGCGGAGTTTCAACCTCCAGTAGTTCTTACTACTGCACATGATGCGGTTGGAGGTGGTTGCGCTCTTTCAGGTCAGGTGCAGTGATAGTTTTGTGCGTACCTACCGAACTATAGGATATTTGTTTCTGCTAGTGTCAGCCAATGGGTGACCCGTCAGCTCTTAAGTTCGCGAAACAGCACCAGAACCGCGCACACTGTAAAAAGCTCAGGTGGGATCTTAGAACAACGGGAGGTTCAAACACCACTCATTAATTTTTAGCTCACACAAAAAGCAAACTGACCAATACGATTCAGGGTTTGGCGTGCCCTTTGACCCCCACAGGGTCACACTGATGTGTGCTATGTACAAAATGTTTTGGCACAAAACATTTTTTTCTTCTCGCCACAATTTTGTTAACAGTAAAGAGGGTTGGATAATAATACAAAAAATATAATAACTTTTCTTTTTTTTTTATTTAAAGGAAACTCAGTGCCTACAGCTGCTGCTGCAACAATCCAAACTCTCAGCCACTTGTGGCCAGTTTAGAATCACAGAGAAAAGCTCCAAAAGAGAATCAAACTTAAAACTCTGAACTAAGAACTTCTGATCACATAATAGTACCTAACCATAGCTGCCATGGTAAATTATTACTGATAACTATTGTCAGTAGTCCCTAACATTAATATGATCAGGCAGCTTGTAATCATATATATACGTGTATATATACTATTATTATAAAGGCTGAGCCAAGAACATTTATGTCTGTATCAAACAAGTGCCCTTCATGTTACTCTGTACTTGTGAAAAAGGTTGGTGACCCCTGGTCTACTTGGACTCCTACCGGAATATGTTTGTACCGCAATTTCACTGAGAAATGTTGAGTGTTATGCCTCCAAATGAATTAGGGAGGAAGGCTTTCATTCACTCTGCTCCTTCTTTATGGTACTTGTTTGACTGAACTCATCTAGTTTAATGTTTTTAAATCTAACCTAAAAGTTTTTGAGCCCGATTCTATGTCCTTTACCTGTTTTCTATAGCTTGACATTTTCTTTTAACCATTTATTTTTCTGCATCATTTGTTACTGCTTCTTAAGATTCACGTGAAAGAGAGTTTTTTTTTAATCCTGGAGGGCTAAAGATTTTTTTTTTTACCTTGATAAAATAAAGGTTGAATAAAAAAAAGAAAAATACTGGTGCAGAATATTTATGCTTAGGTTAACTTACCATAATATAATGGCGCTGCATCTCTGACTTCTCACTCGCTAACTTGTCACATTCAAGCTTCAAACTGGGAAAAGAGAGGGAGAAAGAGGGGGAACAAAGTCAGCTTGTTATTCAGCTCGACAGTCGTTCTTCTGAAGTGCTGACACCAGGTGACTTTTCAAACCCCCTTCATCATCATTACCTATTTCACTTTCTTTCACCACGCTCATTATTTCCATCATCACTAAAACCTCCTCCTTCATTTTCATCATTACCAGCGCATTTTCATCATCTCCTTCACCAAAATAATCTGGATCATCCTTGCCACTCTCATCATCATCGTCCCCTTCAGAAGTCAGTGGCAGCATTTCAGTATGGATGACAGGTGCTGATTGGCAGGAAGGGGTTGAACTAGTTCTGATTTTCTGAGATAAACCTGTCTTGAACTCCAGGATCTAGTTCAGATAAAATACGTTTCCTTCTGCAGGGAAAAGGCAATGAAGTACGACGCCTCAGAGTGGTGTTATAGCATTCCCTGTAACCCAGACCCAGTGACAGCCATTAACTGCAATCATGTCAACGCTGTTGTCATATGAGACGGCATGACAAAGGGGAACACGTCAACAAGTCAGCCTCATTGTCAAATAAAAATGACAAAAACAGTCCTTACATGGTGTCTGACTGAAGCATCCAGTTAAAACCTGCCAGTCTCAGAGGGCATCATTTATTCCAAGTTATTGGTAAGGCTTAACCAAATATGCAGAGACATGGTGGAAAGGTTTAGATTCGAGATAAGTCTGCAGCGAGCTTGATGGTGTGTATATTTATGCTGGGATGTTCTTCTCAGCTGTCTACACGAATGACAGCTCGATTACAGAGAGCGCTGGCTGAGTCTGCATCATAAATAGTCTTAACTGGCAGACTGAACATCGTGTTGCACTCAGCCAATGATGTGCGCTCATTCTTGCAAACCGCGCTGTGCTGCTCCTATAATAATCACACCAGCCTCTGTTATTCCAAATTTAGTCAACTGCACAGTCTTTTCTCAAAATCTGAATTTGTCATTAGGGATAGAAAATATTTAGAAGCAAACATGTTTGCCTAGAAATGTTGAAGTTCCAGTTCAACATTGTGCCTGAGCTTCCTTACATTCATTTCTAAGAATTATTTCTTAGACTTTCTTTCTGAAAAAAAAAAAATATATATATATCTATATATAGTAGTATACATCAGGACACCACATTAAACAAGTTATGAGGTACACGTCAGATGTAAGAAGTCATTTAAAGTCAGAACACAGCTAACTGTACATTGAATTACTGCAGTCTCATAAATTGTTTTATTTTATTACATATGTAGTTTGGCAGTTTAGTCAATTTCATTATTTAATCCTAATGATGCATAATTGCACTGCCTAATTCTTAAAATGTATTTTGTCAGATTTTGTTTCTCTTCTTTTAAATTACAAGGCTTGGGAAGTTGCCCCTTTTTCTCTTTGGGCTAAAAGACAAGCATCTAATAAATATGATGGTAATTCCCACATGAAGGTTTGCAATTGTATGTGCTTTTAAGCACAGCTGAACCCAAAGCAGCAGAACCTAGAAGCTGCAGAGAACTGGTACCCATTGACAGCAGAGGAATTCAAATCTGCTTTGGTAAGTGCTTTTACGAGTTCACTGCTTTCAGAGTTTATTCATTTGAAACGAAGCAAGAGAATAAAGTCATCACTAAAAATCTTAGAATGATGGCAATTTTTACGACCCAAAAATCTGAAGGCCACACATCTCTGATAAACTAAAATGCAGGGGGGAACAAAACTCCAGACTACTAAAACAATTCAAGGGTAGTTGAGGCGTTTACGGGTGAATGTGAATAAAAAGTTGGTTCACATCATAAATTAATGCTCATGTCATGGCAGACAATGTTAACACTGAAACGGGGTTTGGATCCACTCCTGTATTTAGTGAGTGATAATGATGTTCTTTTGCCTTTTGAAGTGTGCGAACAAGCAGTGTCCACTTTCCCAAAATGCTCCCTCTGACACCTACATAAAAATCTTTCTGCTATCCCCACTTATGCGCACAGGCCGTATAACAAGTTGTCATGACAACTGGCGTCCTCTCTGCCAGCCTGCCATGGATTGGCTCTGTGCCTCCTCTGATTGCTGCTCAGCAGCCCCAGGGTCTGCACCGGCATTGTCAAACGACACTTTGATGGAGTTTTATTGCCGCTTCTTCCGTCTCTAAATCGCTCCTGCTGTCATCTTTATTTTGATTTATGTATTCCCTGATCTATTTATGCACGTGAAATTGGGGAGGGGAGAGGCGGCAGGGGGGCAGGAAGAGTCAAAGGGGGTGGGGGGAGAGGAAAGAAAGACAACGACAGCTACAATGCTTCGTACTATACTCAAGGGAACGCCTGCGGTACATTTGCCTTTTAGTCTTCAGCAACAGACAAGCAAAGTGCAGCAGCAGAGCGCTACAAAGCTTCGTTTGTGGCTCCCAAGACCCCCCACCCCATCCCATCCCTGCTCCTGAGTCAATAGGCACTGTATGCATGTTCTGTATGCTGAGACAAAAGAGGCATTCTTTTAACTGCACCCTCACTCTCTGAAGAGGGTTAAACGGTGCTGCTCGCTGTTATGGGAATAACAAAAGCAAAGGCAAGGAAGAAGATACGAAGGGCGTTACTGCAGCTTCAGAATCCTTCTGCATAACGGGAGCGATCAGACCACAGCAGGGATTTTACACACAATACACTGGGCTTTCATGTGCCTTTGAGTGTCTGTACCTGGGAGAGCCAAGTCTGTGGAAGGTTCTGGGAGGAGATGTACACAGGAACAAACCAACCTGCTCCGGAAGGAAGATGGGCTTCAAAGTCTCCTTTCCTTACAGAAAGTTGATTTTTTCTTTTTTTTTTTACTGAGATGCAGACCCTGTTGCACAATCCTCTAAAGAACAGCTATCAAACAGATGGATGAAGGTCAGGACTTTGGAGGCATCTCATACCTCTGGAAATGTAGAAGTATTTCCAGAGCTATACTTCAGTAGCAAGGGGAAAACGGGCCTGATTGAGGTGCGAGTCAGAGAATAATGTTTAAGCAATTGGTGCTGCTGTTGGGTTTCCTACACTGTTATTAGACTTCTTGGCATAAAACTACATCTTAAACTACCACACAGGCAAGTTGAATTATATATACACCAAGGTGACCAAACGTCCTCTTTCCCCAAAACATGTTCACTTTCCGCGTTCTGTCTGAAGCACCATCATTTGATGAATGAAAATGTCCCGGTTTTTACCACTTTTCATGGAAGATGACAGCATTTACATACTGCTGCCAAGTGGGCGTTTTTTAGTCATTCATTGACAGAACGGACAGTGCAGGCTTTCATTTAGAATCTTTTTGAAAGCAAAGACACAATTTGTATTTTTATGTAATTTTGAATAAATTTAAGCATTAAGGAGTTAAGCATTTGTGAGAAAAAATTTAATCTCTAAGCATGGTGCTATTATCACCATGTTTTTTGAAGAATAGCATTTTTATTACTCTGAGTCTGATCTGAAGACATTTGAAGATGGAGAAAATCATGAGAAAATGAATGTATTTATTACAATCACTTCTGCATATTTCCACCTACAACACTGCAACACTCATGTAGATTAGTTAGATTTGGAGTCAGGTAAAGCGCAACACAATCACTTCACAAAATGAAAAAAAAAATCTCTAATAAATCTAACCTCTGGCCAAGATGAAGTCATTACAGCAACAGGTCAACTGTAAAATCGGTTTCAGTTTCATGTAGAAAAAATACATTTGTAAGGCCAATATATGTGTTTTTGTGACTGAGTGTATGTCAACGTGTTCACCTGTGATATTGTGCTTGAAGAAACTGGAACTCATCCTTGATCCTGTCACAGGAGTCAGAGGTCGTAAATTTCAGCTGCTGCGATGAGGCCTATGAAGAAGACAGGCAAGAAGAAAAATGTCAGATCTAAATGCAGGAAGCTGCTGCACTTCCACTGTCCTATGATGCACATGAATCTAATCCACATACAGCCGTGAACAGTGAAAGACCGATTTTAATGCACACCTACGTTGACATTTTTCATGATAAAGTTGCTATTTGTTCATGGTTTGATGACAGTGGCACTTTTCTGGTGCCAAGACATGAAATCACCTCGAACAACGTGAGGATTTGCAGCAGCTTATTGATTGACACTTGAAGAGTTAATCAAGCCTATAATTTAAGTCCTTTTGAGACTTTCTGACAAAAGTCAAATATTCAGTTTAGGAGACAGCAACAAGTAAACCTAAAGCAGAGTCATCAGAGAATCTGAAGAGTAATATGGTAATTACTAAACTCATTCAGTTCTCACTTAAGATATTTTAAAACAGTATACAATCTGACAGCCTAAACATACTGCAGCTTATTCTTGGCTAATAAATACAATTAAACACATTCTAAATCTCACACAGTGAGCTACATCACCAGTCAATTACTTAGCCTGGATGCAGGTTTTAACCCTTAATGTAATTCTGTTTGCACTACAATTCCCAGGAAGCAGTGCACATAGAGCACAGCCAGTATAGTAAAACGAAATCTCATTATTTGTCAATGAACTGCATTATGGGACAAATAAAACAAAAAAAGAAAAATCATAATTTCACGGAGCTTGCTGACCTGTTGCTTCATGTGTGATAACATGATGCTCAACTTTTTGCTTTTTCTAAAGAGGCAGCTTAAGCTATAGGAACATCTACATTACAATTACCCTAAGTTCTGTGGTAACATTTACCTGGCTGGTGTTTTATTTTGAGGGGTTAAAAGTTTTGAATGAGTTCAGAATAATTTCCACAGGTTTATTAGATAACCAGATCAGACAAAGCTGTCTTGTTGTTAAAATTAAAATATACTTGAAACTTTAATCAAATAACGAAGTCACTAAAACACAGTGACAACCGTGATCTGACCTTAACCAGCTAACCCCACACATCAAAACTTCCATTCCACGCAAAGCAAACTGTTGCCTTTTGACAAAGGTTTCTGTGGTACAGCAGGAAAACCTGTTCCATTATCTCTGAAGCCAATAATGCAGGGACTAAATTCAACAAACAGCTCGGCTATACGGGTCTCTGTCACGCAGGACCTGCGTCAACAAAAGGCACTTGGCAACGGAAAGCTGCACCACACACACTGCGCTGAATGAGTGCTTGTTTCAGGTGTATGTGTCCAGCATGGCCATTTTCCCAGAGAGATGTACTGATGTGCAAGATATGACTTACCCCCTATGAAGGGTATTATATGAACATTTAAAATACCAAAGGCTGAATCTTTGAGTCTTGGCCCTAAGGTAACTGGGCCAAAAAACTGATAAGAGGGGAAAAATAAAACAGCAGACAAATATTAAAGGATCAATACCCATTACATTTGCAAACTGACAAACACAGATACATTGCCAAACATAAGATTTGTTTAACAACCTAATATGTAATGTTTCGGTGTAGTTTGGATGTATGAATATTAATAGAGACAAATATGTAGAACTTTGTGTATGCTCACTTACTACATTCTTGGTAAGGAATTTGATGCTTGTCTAATCTTTTTAAGAAACTGCTTCGGACACAACCTGACTTTCCAGGTGTGGTAACATTTTTTCCTAAAAATATCACCAGCACTTTTTGCAGTTTGGGTTGTCAAAATAACAAGAAAAAATATATATATTTCGACAAAGATGTACCAAACAATTGACAGTAGGGGTTGAAAACCAGCCACCAAGTCTGTCTTCCCAAAACTGAATTTAAAAAAAGTCTGCAGACTACAGCTTCTCCATCCAACTCTGAAACCAAATCTGATAACATCTGTAAAAGGTTACTTTGGGTTAAGTTTATGAAGGACGGTCCTTTCCACTTCAGAGGCAACCTGATGTGTATCACGTTTCATCTACCCTGTCAACACCTTTCCTTTACACTTTCAGTTGGATACTTCTGATCGACTACATCCCCTCCCCTTAAGGGCAACAAGAGCAAAGGATATTTCCCCCCATCTGGGAATAGTGGTTTCCAGTAAGTGTAACCAGATCAAAGAAAGTTGTTGGCAATGGACAACATCTGGCAGCCTGGGGTGACTAGATAAATGTTCAACCTTCCACCTTAAAAACATACATCAAAAGAGTAACACTTTTATATACAATTTAAAAATTAGAATAAACAAACAACCACAAAGACATCCAGATTTGGTAGGGAGCTAATTTATGTGCAAGACTAAGGAAGTACTGTTGATAGACCATCTTCCAACAGGATTGTGCGCTCCATTTTTGTCCCTCCACGTGGCAGAAGACGGCAGACTGAGTGAGCCTCTGTGTTCTATGAATGGTGCTCACCAAACAGGATAACCAGTTAGTCTTACCAGGCACAAGCAGTGTCAAATAAAACCCAGCATGAAGGTTAATTGCCTCATTGTTTCCCTCCTAGATGAAGCCACTAAACAAGCTAATGCTGCTATTAACGCTGTACTTTTTCCTTAACGTAGAGAGTAGTGCTGGATCAGTGGTTCTGTGTTTTTCTCCTCATCTCTGCTCTGTCTTCTCAAAACCCAGTTGGTCATGGTACATAACTGCACACAATCAGCAGGATATTGCTGGATGTACATAAATCTATGATTGAGATTAGATTTGCTGTGAATTAACTGGACAACAAAAGTCTTTAGTCTGGTGCCAAGTCTCATCTGGCCCATTCTTTGAAGAGCAATTTTTTTTTTTTTTACAGACTTCAATATCCATTATTTGTTGTATTGTTTATGTATTTTGGATTTTTAAAATATCTTTCAGTTCCAATATTAAATGTTTGTTAGAAATGTATGTCTAGATATCTTTCAGAGGGTGTACTTTCATTTTTTCCATTAATTAGACTACATTACTTAAAAATAGTCCCAAAACAATATCATTTACCGCAATAACTTTTGGCACAATTTATTATCTGGCAAAATGTGTCATTATGACAGGCTTAATGACAAGCAGATTGGTGATTGGAAAGAAACGTAATCTCATAGACTACATATTGTTTATCATTTCGTTTTGTGAGCCGGATGCGCCACTACAAAACATATTTACGGTACTTAAAGTTGCTAAAATCTGTGGTTCCTAAATTGCACATCAAGAAGAAATTTGGTGAACAATGACTAAGAGCACTGGGTTTTACCTACATACAGTATGTCCAGCTAAGGTTTTTTTTGTATACCAAGCTTACTTTGCTTTTTGCCACACAATGCTAATGTTTATTTTCTTCTCATCTTCAGTGACAAAAACAAGAAAACAAGGTGCTCCACAGGGGCCTGAGAGGGCACAACAGATGGATGCCCATAATGTTAATGAAATACTGCCGTAATATTGAGACACACGCCATCTGCTATGTCAGAAGAAAACGGCTGCATGCTGCGTTAGTGAATATGCATCTGTGTAAAAAAAGAGAAAGAGATAATTATGTGTGCAAAAGCTTTCTTTAGTGTTCCAAAGGGGAAAAAAGCAGAAAGAAAAAAACCCCCCAAAAAACAATGTTGAAGTCATTGATGAGGTGTTTTCCAGGGACACATTTATGTGAGTTAACATTTGTTTGCATGTGTTTTAAGTTGTATGAATGGATGCAAGAGCAACAAATATTCAGTGCTATGAGTCATACAGAAGGATATGAGATTTCCACCCCCCCACCCCCAAACATTCACACACTCCCTCATATGTAAAATCTGCAGGGCTCACACGCACACAAGAAAAGGCACACGCCTGGCACCTAAATGTAGGACGATCTCTAATTTGATTCCACCCTGCTCCTTTGAGACGTAATTAAAGCATTAAAAAGCTTTGTGGGCTGCTGAGGCAATTGAGACAGTCTTCGGCGAATAAATGGGATTCATCGTTTCAGGAAATTGCTGCCCCACCCCCATCCCCCACCCACCAACCCCTAAGCCCCACTCACCCCCACACGCAGACATGCACACAGAGCCTTCCTGGCCTCATCATCTGGTTCAATCCATGTGAAATCTTCTGTGAACCATTATGTCTATTTTAAATAAGAATCAGACTAAGGCTGTTTCTGCTCTTAGATCAATTGGGGGGTAAAAAAAAAAAAAAAAAAAAAAAAACGACAGGAAGGGATGGAGATTACAGAGGGGTTGGGGGAGAGCTTTACACACACACACACACACACACACACGCATACAGATCACACTACAATGATGAGACACATGAACAATAAATGAATACAGCAGGGCATTTAGACACACAAGCTGAGCACATACACAGATAAAAAATGTAGACAGCCACACAGAATAACGGCAGGATCCATTGGAAAACATCTTCCTCAGTATAAATCCTGCCTGAGGGGTAGCTGCAGTATGGGGATTGTATTTCCTGGAGCACTGCCTGACTGTTTACATCTCAGTCGGTGTGTGTTTGTGTGTGGCACATGCGTGAATGTTTGTGCGCTTGGAGGGAGGGATGGAGCCTTGGCATTGTAATCGCTCACTAATGACTGGATGTTATCTCACTCCCACTCTTAAACGAATGCAGAATATCCGTAATGGCAAACAGTTCCTCTATGTTTCACTGCCAGGTTGTCTTTCTGTTCCATAGCAACAGTCTGGAGGATGCCATGTAAGCTTTCCGCCTCTTCTGTCCGTCACAGTTTCAACAGAAATGAGAATAAGTAAGAAAGAAAGTAACTAATGATTCTTTCTGGTAGAGCATTCCTTAGCGGTTTAGATTAAGACAGAAGACATAATTTATTTCCTCACTTAAAAACCGATTTTTTAAAATCTTGCAGACACAAGCAAGGCCTTTGCAATATTCTCAAACTATACTTTAAGTAGATTTAGTTACATTCCACAAAAAAGAAAAAAAACAAATCTACAAATACTGATCGTTGAATAGGTGTGAATCCATTGTAGAGTTAGCAGAAGGGGAATTAGCAAATCCCACTGGATTTAAGAGTTTTGACAAGAACGGAACATAAACAATAAAAGCCAGTTATTAAAAAAACTTTGGTGAAAATATATGTAATACTTAATATGTTTCTTACAGTGACTGTATTCAGACGTGGCAAACATTTTTCTGAAAGGTGGCAAAAGGACAGTCTTGAAATTATTTTTAGAGATAAAATACATCTTAAAAAGCTTGCCAAGAAAATACTTTACCAAAGTTAAATGCAGGCTTATAAATGGAGATATGTAATGGTAAAAGGGTAAAATTTTGGGTCCCAAAAAACAATAAGAGCAGTCGGGAGTCTCTTTCACAGTGAGTCAAAAGCAACACAAATGGTGGAAGTGCTTTGTTAAACACCCAGAAAGCACTCCTTAGCCAATGAGTGGTTAATGTTGTGTTGTTTTGCAGCTAAAACTGGTTAGCTGTTTCAGAGACCTCTCCAATGCTTTACTATACAGTATACAAACAAAGCAATATAATGCAATAAGTAACTAATTTCTCATCAATACAAATTTTAAATGGAAATGTGACTGCCAGACACTTGTACACGTATGAATGAAACTCACAGAATGTGCTTAAAACATTTCGGAAAAAGTCCACTGTTACAAGATTCACCAAGCCAGACGTTGAAATGATTAAGTCTTTTGCTATTACAGCAGCGCCAAACACGATCGGATCCTCCATCCAAGAATAGCTCCGACCAAACAATTCCATCTAAATATCCTGGATTAGTGTTTGGACTATAGCATATGAGCCCAACGATCTGAGAGAGGGACAGAACTAACTGGCCCGTATCCAAGCTCATCTGGGCCAACTCCATCTGAAACCAACGGAGAGAGCTCAGCCACGCTAGCTGCTCAGGCTTTGTAAGAGAGGCTGAGGAATAGGATTGTGTCTTCAGCAGCTCTGGACAGGGGCTTTAGAGCACGGCGAGAGCGCCTAATCCTGTTTCGGCCAGGAATTTGATTTTGATTATTATCTCTCACAAACCAAGCAGAGGCTTACCCCCATTTCTGCAGCGTTATCCCAACAACACACATGCACACACGCAAACACATAGAAACCTCCCTCCCCCTTGCAGTCTAGCAGATTTGACCTCGTTAAGACGCTTTAAAGGGGATTATTCTACTTTTATCACTTCAAGTGAAGTGCCCTTGCAAACACAGGATTGGCATGGCTAGCCTTCCCTCCCCTCCCGGCACAACTATCTTGACCCATACACAAGGCCAGCCAAGCATGCAGCACAAACACACACAAACATAGTATTTAAAAACAGTACGTTTTGCAAACACAGATGCACCTTTGCACAAAAAAAATAAGAAAAACACACACAAGGTGAGGGAGGTATGCTCCTAAACACGCATACAAACCACAGGAACGAAGTGCAGAGATTTCAAAGCCAAGGGAAATAGGCAATTTGTCAAGAGTGGGGAAAGTGGCGAGGCTGACAGTACTGTGGTTTTGGGGACCATAGCTGAGATTAAAGGCCGGCTCACAGAGGGAGGGCTTTAAGATTACACCCACAATGCTTGTGCAGATGATTGATGCCCATTTGTAAAAACCAAGGTTATTACTGAGAACAGCCAGCAAAAGAGCAAAGACAGGCAGGAAAAGATTAGTCCCAAAGTTAGCAACAAGCAAATAAACAACCAAAGCTGTGCCTACATATGTCTGACAGCAGGGAGCTGCCGTTTCATCTTGCAATGCATCAGCACTACTGTACTTCCACTTACAATTAGTAAAGCTTCAAATTTTAGGCTCCAGTTTTAAGCACGACTGACTTAATAGTTTTCAAATAGTGACACCAATTGATCACCCTTCAAAATGGGTATGACAGTCTGCTTAAATATAATTGAGTATACCAATTTGTTGTTTAAACTGTGTACTATTTAAGTGTGGACATGCTTTTTTTGAAAACAGCATCATGAAATAACATTGAATCCTGATGGTAGGTGGTGTTTTAGCTGGGTTAATATAATATTCTTTTATACATGACCTCATTCCTTACAGGCACCAAACGAAGCAGCTTCCTCTCAGCTTGCAAGGGCTCACGGTCTAGCAGGTCTTTTTGGCTTTGGAACGACGCAGCCAATCAAGGCACCTCCAGTTGAGCTGCTTTGTTACAGCCCATCACACCGTTCTCCACAGGAGAGGGGTTAACCTGTCCTCCCAGCAGCCTCTTTTCTTCCTACCTCTCACATTCCCCTTCAAGGAATCTTTTCCTGAATACTGATTCAGTTCCTCTGAGTTTCCTCCCACACGAAACACACAATCTGCTGGACTCGTAATTGCACAACATACATGCAAACACATATCAATTCAACCAGTCAGCTTCCCCCCTCCCAAACAGTTTTAAACTAAGCATGGAAAGACACTAGCTAAATGTGGATCGAAAATGAAGACACCCATTGCCAGGATCTCCAAAACCATTCCCATTTTAAATACATGAAAAAAGAAAAATGATTAAAGTCCACTGTGACACAGATCTAGATAGTCTTCATGGGAGAGACAGTAAGAGCTCAATTTCCTTAATATACCTATAGACTTAAACGATAAACATGATACCAATCAGTGGAAATATGCTTTTTAAATTTTTTTTTTTTACATGTTTTCTGTAGGAAAAATAAAATTAGGTTCTGTAGCAAATTGGCCTAAGATGTCAACAGTGTAAATTCAATTCTACCCATATGAAAAAAAAACCCCAATCCTACTTAATTCTGGACAGGACATTGTGAATACCAATGCGCACATTTTGTACAGTAAAACCCAGCCTTTCCTACCTATCAAATGTCAAAAATATTTGAGTTAGGAATGAATCTCTTTAAAGGACTTTGGAAAAGCTGTGAGTACTAAGGTCCTTTAGGCTTGAGCACTGAGGTGACGATACAAATCAAGTGAATTCATCCATTTTCAATGGTGCATTGAGGATGCAAGACAGGGCCCAGTCCCCCCAAAAGAGGCACGTATTTAATAACTACAAGGTCTGACAAACTAAAATTGACAGCAAAAAAGAAGTTTAATGTAATTAGTGTTTGTAAAGATGCTGATGAAGTTAAATGTCCAATATAAATTGTCCTCTAATTAGCTCAGAAAAATGTGTTTATCAAGTACTGTGATGTAACACAGCATGTACAGACCAGACCTATTCTGCTACAGCTTAAAATCTTTGTTGTTTGTGCCCCTTAGGGCATTGAAGATAGATGCTAAGTAGTGATGGGAAATCGTTTTATGGACCCGTGTGAGCAGCTCTAAATGGACTTGCAGCTGTGCCTCACAACTACTGTCGTTCTTCAAACGTCAACAAAAAAAAAAAGTATCACTTTCAAATCAAATGAGACAATTTCTTTATTCACAACAGAACATAAAAATAGTTAAATAGACCTTTGTCTCTCTAAATTGTACATCTTCATCCACCAAATGAGCCCATTTTAGCTCTGCTAGCCATCATATACATAGGAACAGAAGCAACCTGAAAAGAGAGCTAAATGAAATTGTACAAATACTAGTTCTTTTAATTTGATACAATATGTATGTTCAACTTGAAAGCAATTGTTGAAGGTGATTCTGAAAGCAAAAAATACCTGGACTCAAGTAGATTTTTGTGAATACCCGAGTCCAAATCACCATTGACAAGAGAAGGATTGTACCAGCCTCCACCCTTCGCTAAACCCAACCCAACCTAAAGTCTTCTGACAATCACGTGCTGTGGCCCTTCACAAAAATCAACATCACCTGTGACCTGTGGCCTGGACTGGGCTACTCTTGAAGCATGGCCCCCCGCAGGTTAGTTGTGTAGAGGGGTTGAGTGTCTGGGGGGGGGAAGGCTGCGTTTGTCATGCTAATCAGCTGGCCTACCCTCAACAACCCAGACATCTGCTGGCCCGTGTGTGTCAAGACCCACATTCAATTTCTTCCCCCAGATACAAAAAGCAGATAAGACCCTTGAGGCTGGTGAGAATGTGTGTGCCGGAAAAAAAAAAAAAAAAAAGACAGAAAGAAACCTTTTTTTTCTAAGCATGTATGAGAGCAATAATTACATGCAGAAAGGAGAGCTACAGTTAATATTTGGGCGCTCTTGCGTTCTCTCATTATCCCGTGTATGGGTGTGTACGCAAATGTCCAGCTCTCCTAATAAGCCAGACACACACAGCATGGCTTATTATTCACGCAGAAACACACAAAAGTGTGTGTGTCTGCGTGTGTGTGTGCTGCAGAATGATGGGAAAGGGGCGGGGGAGTTTGTTTAATGGACGAGACAGGGGACCATGGAGATTAAGCTCCCCCCAGCTGGAGGCTTTAGAGGAAAGGCTGGGGGCTGTTCTGTTAATTCAAGTGGGCTTAATAATGCCTGTGCACCCTCTGCCCCTGTCCCTCCCACCACTACAGAAGATCTGGGAGGAAACGCGTGATAAAGGAGACAAGGAGGAGGAAGAAAAGGAGGGGGTGGTCTGTGTGTGCGTACAACCTGTGGCCATCTCTGCAGTTGAGTATTGAGCTCAGGGGACCTGAGAGATTTCCCCTCCGCATTACTTGTGTTGCTCTCCCGCTCTGGCACTCAGCTTTTATGTTGTTCCACTTTCACACCACAGCCCAGCTTTGTTGAAGCTGCATTAGGATTAATCAACACCAAAACAATATGCCAAACATTGTCAACTGGGTCAGGCAATGTGCCACAATCAAGTGATGTCCCCCCCCATCCATCTCTTAAATCAATGAACTGTGGCCATGGCGAGGGATTAAAGCGTGCACATAAAGGGCGAATGGAAACCTGAGTCCCTGCAAAAAGCTGTAAAGCAAGTATGCTTTCTCTTTCTGAATTCACCTGTATGTATTTTTTTAGATTTTGCATAAGAAAATAAATGCTAGCAAATTACCTATATCCAACTAGCTCCCAAGTGTAGAAAAAGTAAGTAGAATGACGTGTGTGACGATGTGTGTGAATACTCCAGAATGCATTGTGAGTAAATATGTTTCTGCTTGATCGTCTTTTCTTCATGTACTGACTAGTCAATATTTCACAACCATCCAAACAAGTCAGCATCCCTACCAACGCCGCAAATAAACCAAGGTGAGTTCATATACTCAAGTCATTTGCGTGGAGCAGTATTTTAGTGAAACAGCAACATTTTCATTTAAATTCAGGCGTACCTTTCCACGTCTCCAGTGACCACGTCAGCAGGATACATAGCTGTGGGGTTTGTTAAGAAAAACTATTTTTTGTGGAAAATTTCCAAGTGGTTCCACCTCTGCACACATGAGAGAAAGTAGCAGTACAGGAGGAAAGTCGAGCACAGACGTGGTTTAGTTTGTAGTACAGGGTTGTTTTCACAAGTACTTGATGATGGACACGACTAATATCTATAGTTTAAAAGTACTGTAACCTAAAGATTATAATATAGAGTAGATTTGATGGAAAATGAAGGTTCAGATTAGTACATCTATCATCACGTCTTTCTTGATTTTCATTTTTTTTTTTACACACATATCTCCGTATGCATCATCATTTTTCCCCATCTTTAGACCACAGCAGTCGGGTAAAGGCAATATGTAATGACAAAAGCCACAAGTACCGTGTGTACTGCATATTGAAGTGTGAAGCCACAGCGGAAGTTGACAAGCCATATTTCGGAGTAAAAATGAGGCAGCTGTAACTCCGGAGAAAAAGGCCCGCTGAATTCCCAAACCTCACATTTAATCCTGGGTCCTGGGGTCCTAATGCTCAAATCAAGCAGCACCACAGCACTCAATTGGATTATAAAAAATGAAATTCAAGCAGGAGTGGAGTAAGCCAGCTGTTTCACCTCAGAAAAGTTGATTGAGGTTTTAGCCCAATTAGGGAGGGACTCAACCAGTTTCAACCAAAAAAAAAAAAAAGTATAAAAAGTTGGAATGGTTGAAAAACAGAACAGAAAATATATCCCACGAAAAAAAAAAAAAATCTTATACATTGCTAGTCACACTCTTATGCCTGCTATTAAACTTTTTTAAACAATTCAAATTGTCATGAAAGTGGACATAATTCACTTGAATGACATGTAAACCAATTGGTCTTCACCATTATTTGATGTTGATAATAGAGAAATGTAAATATCAAAAAATAGTCCCAGACTGCAGACCAAATGTAATTTCTAGTGGTTACAGAAATCCATCTTGATCCCTTCATGCATTGAGATTGCCTCCAATTATGACAAGATCTGATTCCAGAGAGGCAGCTGATGGCCCCACACCATCACAGTACTTCCAACCAAAAGCTGCATATGTCACCCCATCTAGGAGAAATTAAAAGCCTTTCCAACAGGATGAAAAACTGATAACTAACATTGTTGCTATCAAATGCAACATTGATTTCAGTTGTGATTAATACTAATCTTCCTCATGCATCACTTTCTTTAAACCCTTCAGGATGTCCTTATTACTCTGTGGCCTTCTGCATTTCAGTTGCTAAAATCTGAATCAAGTGTGTGCATCAAGCAAAGACAGTCCCCATCAATCGTTTTGAAATTTGACAGCAAAAAGCCTCTTGTCCATGAAAAATACAAGGAGTCAGCTTGTAGATTTGTCAGTTTACAGCAGGTCTCAGCACAATGAAGTCACAGTCAGCTATAAATTGTATACCAGAGTATTCTGGAGTAAAATGCTATGGATTTTGCTAACAGAACAACAGTAGCAAATCCACAACAGAATGACAGAAAAAGAGAAAACAAAATGCTGTAATAGTGAAAGTAAAAGTCGTGGTATCAATCCGATTGAAATGCTGTGGCACAAAGTGGTTTTCAGGTTTTCATGGGTTGAGAGATTGCTCCAGACTAAGTCTACACTTGCTCTTCACAATGTACCACACAGCGGGGTATTCGTCAGTCGGCGATGAGCTTTCGCAGCTGGAAATCCGAAGGATAGAGGAGTGTGGGGGTGTGAGTGAGTAGCTGACTGGAGTTCACAGGAGGCAGTACATCATGCACAGAGTACAACATAAAAGATAGCTGTATTTTCTCTACTATGCTTTGAGATCAGTCTGTGAGGTTTCCTCCTTTTGTTTTAACATTGACAGTGTGTCTTTATTAACACAAAATTGCAGGGAGTGTAACACAACATATGGGTCAGCGCTAAACACTACAGCACAAATTCCTGTGAGTATGCATGCATAACTGTGGCAAAGGCCACAAGAATTGTGCTTGCAAATTTTCTCACTCACTGATTTGTGGGGTAGTTTGCCTGTGGGGCAGATGGAAAGGTCTGCTAGAAGTCTGGAACAAATGCTGTGGACATTTGCTTCGGTGCATGTTGTCCCCCTCAGGCAATTTCTACAACATTTTCAGACTGCAAAGAAACCGCTCCAAAGGTAAAAAGAAGCAGAGCGAAAAAGAGACAATGTAAAAAGGCTTGAGCTATTGCAATGCAAAAGGCAGAAGCAATTCCTGCATCTTGATAAGCTCTATGTCAACAATGGCAGTGTGGTTTTCTAGAAAATCCATGTTGGGTTTTCATTATTATTCCTTGATGTGCATTGTCTTCACATGAAAGAGGGTACACATACTTTCTGGCCACAGCTGTACAAGTATTTAATTAAATCTGATGAACCAAACTATAAGCCTAAAATCCTGCTACCAACTCTGACATTTCCCAGCAAGACCATCCCCACTGTGCAGCGAATAATTGTTCATGCCGCAAGACTTTTAGGTTTGGATGTCTTAAACAACATTTACCTCATCAGTTGTAAAGAACTAATGAAAGGAAGCAAAAAGCTAGAAAAAGCTAGAATAGTTCTCTGTCGCGTTTGTACCAGAAAAAGGCAGACTGCGACAGAAAGATGACCCGAATGACATTGATTACGATTAAAACTAAAACCATTTCCAATACTGATAAAAATCACAACATGTGACTTAAGTATAGTTGAGGTTGAATAATGATGTGTTTAACTGCAATCATCATCACACCGTTTGTGATAACTCAACCCAGTGCTTGGTTTCATACATCATTTCAATAAATTCACTGCTTGCCATTGAAATACTCTGTAACTAGCCTTGATTGACACGATATATCATTATATTTTATGCCACAGAATGTTATTTTTATCATTCTGCGCTTCTTAGAAAAGCATAACTAGATATTAGCCACATATTTGAGTTATTTGGCCAGGGAGCCTGCAACTGCATTATAACAGGCAAGCCCACATAGCTTGCAAACTGCAGTTTTAAATCAATAGTGACTGTAAAAAAATTAAAATGTGTTGTTGGATTCCGTTCTTCATGAGTGGGGATGCCAAATTTCTCTTCGTTTTTGGTGACGTGTCTGAGCTGTCTTTCAGCCAGCTGACCATCAGCAAAGAGTGGGGAAAGGGCAGCACTGCTTCAGTGATTTGCTGCAACTGGAACTCTTTAAAACCTTGGTACACGTCGATGTTGGTTACTATTACAAGCCCGTCGTGGACTTGTTTTCTTTTTCCACCAATATCTTGACATTTTGACAAAGACACAGCTCTGCCAGGCTCCAAACATGAGTGTTTGACCATTGGGTTGATAGCCCACACCACTGATGAACGCTTGCCCTAAACTGAATTACTGTTACCAAGGAGACCTGAGATTTAGGGGAACAGAAAATTCCGCTCCCCCCCCCCCACCCCCCCACTCATCCGCAGGCGAACCTAAATATGACAGTCTATCATTTGCGTTTGCCACTTGTTTGCCATTTTTAACACTTGCAAAAATGTTTTAACGGGTTTATATTTCATGTTGAAATTGTGACAAATGTCACCGACAAAATTGGGGACTGGGAAAAACAGAATTGTGAAATCTAATAACGCAGCGCTCGACACATTCACCATTACGTCAAACCTCCGAAAAATGTTCTGCAGAACTTAAAAATAACTTCCCAGCGAACAAATCTATAACCATTAATTAATCACAGGAAGTTTCACGCGTCATTTGCCTTATCCAGAGGGCTACTGAGCACGCTTTAAAAGCCGAACAACTTACTGAGTGTCTTGATTGTGGAAACATCATGTCAGGTCCTTGTTTGTCGCTCCAGAACACGACGTGTGTGCCCGGTTGTTTTGTAAATCTCCCCGCTGCGTTGCTCCTTTGTCCAAAGCTAGCTCAGCCTTTCTCGGGAGCTGTCCAGGGTTAGCAGCGCGACTAGCTAACGGCAGCTAGCGGTCCCCCTTTCAACCAAAACAAGCTTCGAGCCAAACGGCAAGTGTTGCACTTTGCAGCCTTTAGGGAGGGGGGTTTAAAAAAAACCCAACAACAGAGGAGTCGGTAGTGTTATCAGCTGAAGCTGTGCCTGCCTGCTCCTCAAACCTGGTATTTTACTGCGTATGTGAGCAGAAAAGCACCATCGGTTTCCAGTTCGCGTCTCCGGCTAAGCTGGCTAATTCTTCAAAAGCTGTCAGTTAAAATGATTCATCGCCGCTGCGAGCTCTCCGCGGCGGCAGCGTCAATTCAGCGTCTGTAAATTAATAACGTTAAAGAGAGGGAGGCGTCTGGATGAAACCTCCTTTCTCGCCTTGTGTTGCCCCTTCAAAAGCTCGACACGACCACTGTTGATAAATAGGTGATTTTTTTTTTTTTTTTTTTTTAAATGCCACCGTTTAATGAAGCGCCGACGCAGCCAAAAAAAAAAAAAAAAAAAAAAAAAAAAAAAAAAGCTTGCCGTTAAATAAACAAAAAAATTCTTAATTACGATTAAGCGGGGGTACCACACCGAAAGGTGACGTGAACGGGAGGCAGTT
>CAEGAD010013305.1:0-12994 GCA_903067055.1 Poeciliopsis paucimaculata
GCGGCTTTGGGTTCCTTCGTAGCGAGTTTGAAGGACCCGGATGCTCCGGTCCCTTTAGTTTGACTAAGAGTTCCCTTTGTCACAAGCTTGGTAACGGCGGTGTTGATGCGCTTGTTGGCTTTGGCCACATCGACGCCTTTCCCGGCCAGAACCTTCTTAAGAGCCGCCACAGACATCCCCTTGCGCTCTTTGGACTCGGCCACGGCGGCCACGATGAGTTTAGCAAGGCTGGGTCCATCTTTTTTAGCCTTGGTAGCGGTCTTCTTCTTCGGGGCCTTAGCCGGAGCCTTAGCCGGTGCGGGAGCTGGAGCTACTTCTGCCATGATTCTCAGTAAATGATGGGAGTCTCGCGCGCCAGGCGGAAGTTATAACATCAATGAGAACCGTGAAGAGACAACTCAGTCGTCTAGTCTGCAGCCGCCTGAAAAGCGTCTCCATTTGTGTTTTCTTTGTCACGTTTTAGGGATTAAATCTTTGCCAACTTGATATTTTTTTGTCAGAAATGTTACTGTAACAGAAAGAGAACTGATTTATCTCTAGACTAGGGTAATATTTGTTGTTATTTTCTCCCCAGAAACTTTCAAATCTCTTCGATACGCGATGATTTACTACAGCTGGTGGGGAGTTTTTTCTACATTTCGTTCTACAAAACAACTAAAATAAGTTTGATGGAGTATATTTAGGATGCCTCCGTTAGCAGAGACATGTGAAAATAAAAAAACAGAAAAATAATTGTAATTGTGCGTTTTGATGAGTAATTAAAAGGGATTTATTTGACGGAAATAAACACAAATAAGGTTTCGTTTCTTTAATGTGTCTGCTGGAACAGATTGCTTGTTTCATTAATTTTTTTTGATAAAAACTGGTGATTTTTGAATACAATGTAAGCTCTTCTCGATGAAGAAGTTCACCAAAGCAGTGTTTGTGATTTAATCTCTTTATCACTTCCATGTATGATGTTTTACTTGATGTACATGTTGCAGTTTCCATCTGATTCTTCTAATTCAGCAAAGCTTTGGGACCTTGTCTGTAGTTTATGAATAAAGTCTCTTATTTTAACATAAATTTGATGGCAATTGATCAGAATAAGGGATAATTAAAATATTAATAACCTAATCATATCAATACACCAGCCTATTTAAGATTATTATAACTCTACTGCACAAACTTAGCAGTATAAGACTGGTGTGTTCTGGATGTTCAGATCTTTTTATTGCTTGAAATCTTCGTAACTGCTTTTTGGGGGGTTGAAGGAGATTCTGCCTTTATTCTAAGAATCATATTTTTTAAAATGCTGTTTATTTAATTTCAGGTGTGCTGTTTATGCTAAAACAGTATAAAATCTTTCACTCACAGAAATGGACTTCTTATTAAGATGTGAACATCTTCTGAGATGTTTTAAAATTGAACATGCAAACAAGTGTTATGAACAGCATTCAGTGTATTCAGCCTCATTAATCTACATGAATTTCAGTGGTGCCTGGAGTTTTAAAATGGGCACAAATTCAAACAAATACAACTCGTCAAGACATGCTGGGATGGTAACTCACTTGTGTTTGGTTAAATATCTTTCTTACTGTGACATATTAAGGCTTTAATTATTCTTTTGCACTAATATAAAGTTTACAAATCTAAAAAAAACAAAGGACATTCAGAATATCCCATTATTTACCAAGAAGCCTGCTTCGTCTTTAGGATGATGCCAGTTTGTATGTAGACAAATAAAACTTATTTGTGTCAATCAACACCATTATAACAATTAATTCTAACAAATTGTGGCAAAAGTTCCCTGGCATGACAAAGTTAGAGTTCTTTAAAAATGTATACAGTTGTACTATTATGACTAGGACGCCTCTGGAACTGGAGATTGTTATTAGGGTAAGACTTATGGTTTATTTCTTAATCACAGAATTCTGTGAAAAAACGCATTTACCACAAATTAAATGTTATTTTGGTGGAGTCATTATCCAGCATGCTTTATTGTCCACTAATTTAAAAAAATACTTTTCTTCTGGTGAAAAATTGCTGGTTTAGGGCAGCATAATCTTTCCTAGAGTATAAACAAAACTATTGGTCCAGACGCTGAGAAAGAATCAATAACCTATAAAAATTTTTCGAAAATATTACAATTAAATTAAAACATTTTTTAAATAGACAATTTAAAGTCAAATAAAAAATAAATACTACTGGAATTTTTCGATATTTCCTAAAGCAGTTTTTACTTTTGACTTTTATTTTGAAAATCCAAAGCGGAAGCTTCTTTAAGCGGGATTTCCGGTAATGTTTGTCACCAAAGAAACGAGATGAAATCTACCGAAAATTTGCCCGTTAGAACAAAATGTGAGTGTTTTTTGTTTATCTTTGACTTTATGCTGCAGTCTGGATGCAAACGGGAGGTTTAATTAACCAACCAGTCAACGAACAAGGTTAGACAAAAGTCGTAACTGTTGTTACGCAGCGACGTGAATAAAACGTTGCTAACTTCCAGAAACGAAACAAAAACCTGCTGATTTCTAGAACAGTGTTCTATAACGCTTAATTTGACAACATCTGTTTTGTGTGAATGTCATTGAATAACGACGGCAGTGTATGTTACCGTTTTCTGTAAATTCAAAGTTGTTCATTGTTAACAGGAAGTAAAATGTGTGGAAAAAGAGCAAAACAAAACGAGAGTGACGCATCAGAAATTAAATGAGTCAGGCCACCAGTTAAGATTCAGGACTAATAATAAAAATGTTTCACAGTTTTCCCTGACAGTAAAAAAGCAGTTATGTGTAAATTATGTTTGTCTCAAACTTTTCGGAGCTTCCTTTTGTTTCGAGGGTCTAATTTATAAATTCAGCAGCTTTATTGCTTTTAGATCGTTGATGTTTTGGGTCCAAAATTTCCTAAAGAGACTGTTGGTATGAAACGATTTGTTCTAACTTGGTTTAAAGCTGATCATGCACATTTTTTAAGTAGAATTAGGGGACCTGCTTATTTTTGGGGCGTTTGTCGTCAAGAACTCTGAATATGATGATATTCATTTGTATATGTGACTTTTAAGTGTAATGAAAACATTCGTACTTGCATAATGAATTTATGCAGACTCAGCTTTTTTCTGCTGACTTCCTGTCAGTTTCCAGATTGAATTAAAATGTTTCCCTTTGGAAGTTTACAGTTATATTAACAGATACTGAATCTCAAGTCTGCAACTTTCCATGTTACAAAGCTACTTCCTTTATTTGGTTTGCATTTTTCCTTTGTACAATTAAAATGTGTTGTTAAACAGATGTTGATTTTTAGCTTCAGAGTTAAACTAAAACTGAGTGAAGCCATTAAATAAATTGCACTACTTGTCAAACATTGCCACTTCGCCCATATGAGAAAACTCTACTGGATGCTAGGAGCGGATGCAGCAGGGTCCATGCTGAATCTGATGCATGTTTTCTGTCTACAGGATGAAGCTGCGGGTTCGGATAAACCGGCAGACCAGCAGGGTGGAGTTACCAGGCGAGGAGCCCACCCTCCAGGAACTCTCAGATCTTATCAGGCAGACGCTGCTGCCTGATCATGGACTCAGGTCAGGCTTCACTTTTCTTTCTCCCTGGAAAGGCACATACAGATGAAGGCGCGCGTGCTGAGTTTGATCTTTGTGTCTGTCTCTGCTCAGCGCTGACACAGAGTTCAGTTTGTCGTTGAACGGCTCAGAGCTCCTCTCAGAATCCGGTCAGTCTCTGTCATCCAGTGGAATCGTTTCTGGGGATCTGATCTGTGTCCTTCTGCCGCAGCCGCCACCTGCTGCCATGGCAACCTCAGAAAGGACCACAAGCTCCACAGAAACAAACAGCCAGGAGGATACCAACGGGACCACTAGCCAGGTGAGATTATATTGAGTAGACTGGGGAATTCTGGCTGAATAATCCAAACTCATATCATGAGTTTGAAGTAGCGTGATAGTTCTCCTCCAAACGACATCCAAAGTGTTACATTTTAGTTTCTAAATCTGTGTTCACAACCCTCACTAACTCCAGCATCATCTCAGTTTTCATCAGCAACCTGCAGGAAAATAAAAGTGGTTGGTCCATGAAGCATTCAAGTGAAGCTCTGGAATCAGCATTTTTGGCTTCCAGCAAACTGTCTGCATCAGAGCTTTGAGCAGCCAGTAAAACTTAAATTTGGGTTTTAGGCTAAAAGGTATTTAATACTGTATAAAATAAACATAAGTGGTGCAATGAAAAATCTACACAATGTGCTGTTTTTTTTCAGAGTATTTGATTAATCGTGAAAATTATTGATTAATCGATTACTAAGATAATTTTTTGTTTCACCTCAATTTGAAAATCAAGGAATGTCTACAAGGTTTTCCATGGCTTCAGTGTGACGGGTTATTTTATATATCTAGAACATTTGCTGTGAAAATGCATTAAACAACTGACTCTGACTCATCTCTCACTTCAGTATCCAAATTCAGATGATTTTCCCAATTTAGAAAATAATACTTTATTTGGATCCAACTTGATGGTTTTGTACTGGTTCTGTTGCAGGACAGCAGCAGTTGCCCTCAGCTGCTGCAGACCTGCAACATGCAGAGCTGTTCAGCAGCCCCCCCTGTCTGGGAGCCCATGCTGTGCAGCGAGGCTGAGGACGGTGAGGCTCCTCTGTCGCTGGAGCTGCTCTACCACACGGCCCAGACCAGCAGCCCCAATGACGCCATCATGGTGGCAGCGCATCTCCTCATGCTGGAGACTGGCTTCTCCACTCAGGTGAGGCAGTGGAACACGCTGGTCCTTCTGCTTCCTGTGGATCACAGCTGGATCACAGCTGGCTCTGCTCTGCTTCAGGGCAGCGAGCTGAAGCCTGGGGAAATGCCTGCAGGGTGGAGGTCTGCGGGTGGAGTCTACAGACTGCAGTACACCCATCCTTTATGTGAAAACAGTCTGGTGTCGGTGGTGGCCGTGGGCATGGGCCCCTTGCTGGTCCTTAACGGTAACTTCACTCTTCTGCTCCTGTTTTAGCTGATTCCGCCTCAGATCATTTGCTTTTGGTTTTAGTCTATAATCATAAACATTTGACCTGAAATCTGCCCAATCCGTTTTGTTTTATCTTCTGCTTGTTCTTTGCAGCGGTTCTGAAGGTTCCTGAAACCATCGACACAGCTCAGAAGCTGCTGCTGAAAGCGTCCAGCTACGTGACTCAAGATTGGCCAGGTACGGCTGAGGTTCTGTATGTGGATTCGGATTCTTATTAGCATTAGCGGCGTGCTGGGCTCATATTAACTAACAAAACAGACTACATTTACAAAAAAACATCATGCTTTATTATTTATTTTATATTATTTTTTAGAAATACTAATTGCACTTTCTGAACCATTTTAAATGTTTATCATAGTTTATGTTACATTGTTTTTATTAGTTTCAGTTTCTTTATGTAAATGTGCTGCATTGGAGCAGAGTTACCAGATACATTTGTAATTTAGTACATTTATGTCTGTGTTTAAAAAAAGGAACATTTTAAATCAGTTCGGCAGTTTTTCTGTGCCTGATCATATCGGCCGTTACTAAACCTCAGGTGTCGATACAGGAAGTGAAATCGTGGATCGGTGCATCCCTAGTTTTTATTGTAGTAATATTTAGAAAAGTTGTGCATTTTAGTAACATTTGTCCTTACACCACATTTTAGTTCTGCTTTATTTTACACCAGTGTTAATTTTTAATATTGCTTAATGATGTACTGGACCAAACAATAGAGGAACAAATAAAATGAGACAATACTACAGTTTGAATTACAAGTTTGTTCAGTTATATATTAGAACATCTCAGCTGTCCCTTCTTAACCTTCCCTGCTTTTATTCAGGAGAAAATGCAGCAGCGGCCTTCAAGAATTTGAAGAAACTTTCCCGAATCTTCAAAGATCAGCTGGCGTACCCGCTGATCGCTGCTGCAAGAGAAGGTAAGCAAAGCTGAACTCTGCACAGCCTGGAGGTGTGATGATAGAAAGTGACGGTGGCGGTGCGTTTTTCCCAGCCATGGCGCTCCCGGTGGCGTTCGGTCTGCAGGCTCTCCCTCCTGAGCTGCTGCTCCGGGTCCTCCGCCTTCTGGACGTCCATTCCCTGGTCAGACTGTCGGCCACCAGCTGGCACTTCAACACCGCCGCATCTGACTCCACCCTCTGGAAACATCTGTACATCCGGGACTTTTCTAGTAAGACGTCAGAACCAGAAACTGAAACTGTAGTTTTTATTTCTGCTCTTTAGTTTAGAATTTAACTTTAGTTTGTTTCGGTGAAGAAATCCTGTTGCTGTAACGGTTAGCGAAGCCAACTCTTGAGTTAGCTGAAATGATTTGTACAATTAAATTTAGCTGATTATAACTTCTTCTTTTTAGATCCAGATACCAGGCTACCCACAGAGACAGACTGGAAACAGGTGAGAAACATTTTTCTCATGTCTGCTTAATTCTTCTGAAATGAACATTTGTACTGGGAGCTTGAAAAAAAGAATCTTTTTGTCCAGATCTTTTATAACATTCAGCATTTATTTAACATACATAACTTTAAAAATTAAAACAACGTAATAAATAGCTCTCCAAAAGTTTTTTCTTATCTTAAACATGGATTCATAATGTCAAATTAATCCAGCTTTGATGCCAGAATGTCCTACATTATATCTACTGACCCACCAATATGAATTCACATGTAAAATTAATACTGACCCAGTTTTCTTTATATTTGTACCAATGTTAATGAAAATAAAATGTGCATCCATTTTACGTCTTTTTTTAATTTATCTGTTTTATAAGGCTTCTAAAAGCCAACAATAATTTGGATGCAGAAAAAAGAGCTCAAATGAATCATCATGCTATAAAGTTTAATTTTGCCACATTTGTGGTGGACAGTTCTGTCACTTCCACCTATGAGTTCCTCATAAGCACTATCAGCATGACTTGGAATTGTTTGGCGTTTTATTAGGTTTTGAGGGACAAATGAGCATTGTTTCATTGTGTTGTGCAATGCTTGGTTGGAGTACGACAGCTTTTCTGCCATTGGAGGGAGAGAGGATTACTCGATTAATCGTAAAAATATCCTATATAGAGTACTCGATTACTAAAATGTTCTTTTACAACAATCCTACATTATTAACATTCATATTTGCCAAGTTAGGCTGAAAAAATGGGACAACAGTTTTTTGTTAATCCAGCCTAAGACCCTAAATTAATGGCCATCCTTTAAAGTCGTCTTGTAACATAAGGTGTTTATTTAAACTTTAATGTTTTTATATTAGAGTAAATTCAACATTGATAAATAATCAGATGTTGCTGTGAGATTCCTGATGAATTCTCTGGTCTGTTTTTTTTCCTTACAGGTTTACAAAAAGTCCTACAAAGCCTGCTTAGACTTACAACATCACATTCGTCCCTACTCCCTGCCGCCCTTCCCCATACGTGACATCATCACCACGGTGCCCCGGCCCCTCTTCCCTCCTCTGCCAGGGATCATCGGGGGCGACTACGACCAGCGACCAAACCTCCCACGCAACCTTCTGCGACCTCGGTACGACCCCATCGGCCCGCTCGTGGATATCCCCTCAGGACATCCAGGACGACCCCGTTTGGATTTCCGCAGACCAGGAGCAAGATCAGTAAACATCCGGAAAGGATTCATCTGAGTGTCGATTCCAGAACTGAACAATAAAAACACAACAAAACAGTTTATTAAAGTCTGTTTGGTTCTGAAGCTCTAAAGATGAGACTGAAAATAAAATATATTTCAGATCTCAAGGTCTGAATGTTTCCACTAAGATGACATGAATCTCTAAATGTCTAAAAATGAAAGAAAATTGACTTAAAAAAAAATTAATAACATTGAAAACGAATCTACTTGGATGTCTCCAAGTAGTCAGCCTTTATGCTTCCTGTAAATGAGAGAAACACAAGCTAAGGTGGGGTTGCTGCTTAGTTAAACTTCTTAAACCTGAATCAAACGTTTTTGTGGCAGATTTATATAAAGAAAATATTATTTTTATCATTGAAAACTAAAACCTTTGTTTTATGTTCAGGTCCTCTTGTGGTAATACTTTTCCTTTAAGTATTAAGCTCAGAGGTGTGAGGCTTAGCAGCTTTAATAAAATAGATCAAGCCAAATATTTTTACTTACACTGACTTCTAATGAAATTAATTTAAATTGAACAAACCACACAATGGCTCATTTGTCAGTTTATTGTGGGATTTATAAAAATGTATTCTGTTTGTTTTTGTAAAATCAATTTCCTCTACCAGAACTCAAGATAAAAGGATTATCCATGTTTCTTCAGCTGATAACTTGAATAAATTAAGTGGCTAATCACTAAGAAAAATATTTTGTGATTTATTATGACCATATATCACCATTACCAAGTTTTTCTATTGCAAACTGTGTTAACTACCTTCATAAATATATAAACGTACAGTGGGATAAAAAGCAGGATATTTTCTGTCGGACGTATTTTTCAGAGTAAACATCAGAATTTTTAAAAATATCTTTAACATAAATGAAGGTTCAATTTTCCATTAAGGACCTAGCAGTTAGATTACAAAGTTAAATCTTCCTGAAACCACATTTTATTCACCTGGATGAAATATAAATTCTATTTTGTATAAATATTTGTACATCTTCAGTGCTATATTTGGCTTTAACTTGTATGTTTCAGTGAGGGAAACTGCCTAAAAATTGCTTCGATAATACCTATATAATAAATATATAGTCCAGGTTTTCCTTCTCCTTGCCAGTGTCCGGAGACCGTTAGAAATGACGTCATCTTTTGTCTGGAAAATTAGGGGTGCGCTTGTTTAAACCGGGACAACCGGATTTGAGCCTGCGGAGAGGTGCAGTTCAGGAGGGCGGAGCTTGATGTGGTGTAACGTTGAAAATCGTCAATGGTCAGATTCTGACTTCGTTCCCAACGGACGTATGTCAACAGGATCCAGGTAGCTTACATCAGCTTCACGGGTGTTAACCGTTGTTTTAACGGCTGGAGAATCAAAACGGTTAGCTTAAATTTGCCTTTGGTGCTGTTTGAATGTGACCCTTTAATTAGCTGCTTATTACTGTGTATTTTATAAAGAGAATTACCCTGTCAGTCTAATACAGTGTGAAACAGGACTTTACTTAGTTCAAATGATTTCAGCTGACTTGGGTCCGTTGTACGTCAACGTGGCCGCCATTTTGGAGATGGAAACACGAGCCACTTGGACTCAGGTGACCAATATTGCTAAAAATTATTAACAATATAGTTAACAACAAAATATGTTTGTTTTCGTTCAGGCAAGTAGAAGTACTTTATTTTTATTTTTTTTATCTTTAGTGTTAATTATTTGCAATAATGAAAAGTGCTGTCTACATCAAAAGTGTCATATCTTCGGGCACTTTAAAAAATTCTATTATTTCTCTCACTTGTAACAGTTTGCCTAAAGAACAATAATCAGTTTGTCTCCAAATTCTAAGTCATTACATTTTAATTTGTTTTTTATGCTTTTACACACTTTTTTGTCACAGAAGTTTGATTTTGAAAAGTCATAGATTAAAATTACACAAATCATATTTGCTTTTCTGTAATTTACATTTTTCTTAAATAACTTTAACCTTTTCAAACGTCCTTTTCTCTCTATAGCATTTAGTATTTATTAAACCGCATCGTTTAGTCGTTCAGGGATTTTATACAAGTTCGTTTCCTTATTTTTATTTCACTCAGGCGGACCCAACCTTCAATGTCCCTGGATTTAAGGAGTAACAGAATCGTCTGCGACACCTCTGCGTGCTCTTGGTTCAGTTTGCGTTTCTGCGCCTTTTAGCTGCCCTGTCTCTTTAAGGCCTTCATGTTACCGGAAGTGCGAGGGGTGTTTCCAGCTGATCTGAACAACAGAAGTAGCAGGATCTCCCTCAGCACACCGATCTGTCTACTGTTGTTCTCGGCCACCGCAGCACAGCGCACCGGTCCTGACCTCCAGCGGCCTCTTGGCGCCAAGATTACAATCTAATCCGGAGTAAATTTGAAGGAGAACCGGGGGATATCCCGGTGTCCCCCTTTTTCTGGTCCTCCTTGTAGCCGTTAGTTAGCTGCCGTGAACCGGTACGGTGGGCTGCTTTTAGCCCGGACTGTCATGATCCCAGCTTGGAGATGGCGTCCTTCCCCGGTTTGTGTAAGGCTGTCGGGCCCGCGGAGGAGGAGAACGGAGAGCTGGACGGCTCCCTGCAGCAGATGCTGAAGGCCATCGCCGACGAGAGGAACCGACTCAACAGCCGACAGGAGATCAGTGGACTCGGTGAGTCTGATCCCCCGTGGACCTGACGCTATTTGTGGGACCTGATTGCTGCGAGTCTGTCACTTTATATCCGATTATCCTCATTTATTTCTGGAATAGAACAACCAATCAGAATTAACGTAAACCTTCTAATCGCTTTATATGAGCCACTATTTGTTGTTCCGTTTATCTTTGTCCAGCTTTGTTTTTAACTTTCTGCCCTCAAACTGTATGCAGGGCCGTAGCAATGGTTTTAAGAGACTTCAACTATGGGCCCCATTTTGTTTTAAAAGTGAAAATATTCTTTTATTTTCCATCGTTGTGGATATTCTGTATTTGTAGAAAAGTGACAAACAAGCGAAAGGTAAAATTTATTATTAAAGTATATAAAACAAGATACTGTAAAGTAAAGCTGATTTTAAAATGCCAGTAAAAGTGAGTAGAATAGCTTAAAACATGTACCAGACCACCAACAACAGAGGTGTGACTTGTTAATTTGATAAAATAGCAGTTCAGAATTAAGTATTTTTTTTATTTTTAATTAAAGCACAAATACTGAATTTCTTACATTGAACAGAATGAAAACAGGCCAGAGTTTATCTCAGCTGGTAACAAGATATAGGCACACAGAACAACTGATCGTTTCCCAAAGAGAATTTTAAGTGACATGAAGATTAATGTTTTTCCACATTATGCTATGAAATGTTAATTTGCTTTAGTTATGAAGATAAGTACAATGTTAGCCACTTTTATTTAGAGTGAGAGGAAGCTTTCATGTGTTTTTACATAAATTTTAACTACATTATTCTCTCATCTGCTAATTTTGTTGGGAGTTTTTTACTTCTCAGTTTGCACTCAGATAAAACGCATTTAAAAATAAATCTTTCCTTAAAATGTTCATGTATCCAAACATTAAAAACGAAATGTGTTAATGTTCAGCTGAAAGTTCACTGTTTGAATTCTACAATATCCACTGATCAGACATACAGATGCTGAGTTTGCTTAAATTCAACATAACTGTTTTAAATTGGTCTGGATGGAAAATCTTGTGGTTTGTTCCTGTTTGTTTTGTAGCTCTAGTTCTTCTGCTCTGCTGGTTTTCAGATCCTTGGTAAAAGAGGAAGCTTTACAGATTTAAACATCGCCCTACTTTGAAAAAAGAACTATAGTGAGCCACTGAAGTAAAGAAGTATTTATGGGAAAACTATAAGTTTTATTTTATTTCAGAATGAGTCTATTTTATAGAGTCATTAGCAGCAACACATAAATGAATAAAGAGATTTTCTTGTGAGCGAAATGGCAGAAATTAGCTCTGCAGTGTTCGCACCATATTGCAAATAAACCTCAGGGATCAGTGTCGTAATTTGATTAGAGGACTAAACACAGAAAACAATGAAATAAGGCAGTTATTACTACACCAGATGCTTACTCGATAACATTTTAAATATTAGTTTTCTAATATAATGTTTTCTCTTAAAAGGTATATTAAAAAAAAACAAAAAACTCCAGATTTATTTTAACAAACTAAATTTAAGTTTTCAGCCAAAATGAGATTCTGAATACATACATTACTGATTTATTAACATTAACAGTTTAGGAAAAAGCCTCTGGCTTTTAAACTGAACACAGTTTAAATGTTAAATTATATTTCTGTTTTTGTGTTAACTAATGATCTAATAATTGAAGGAGGTAAATTTAACGGTTAAACTATGGAAAATAAATAGAAAACTTTGCCAGGTCACTGTAACATTTCGAGGAAGTTTGGACTTCCTCTAAATTTTTAGGAGTTTTTTTTTTTTAGGGCGACGTCACACAAACCGAAGAAGCTGAAAGGGTCAAAGGCCACATTTCTGAAGAAAGAATCAGCTTAAACAGCAGCAAGCAACGGGAGAAATTACTATGAACAACAAATTCAGTTAATTTTGGAATAATCAGACTCTGTGAATTTCAATTCAGCTCCAAAAAAATTTTTTTTTTCTTTCTAAATGAAACAGTAATTCACTGATATACTGATAGAATAAAACTTAGTTGACAAAACAAGCTTTTACTAAATCAATCTAACAGATTTCTGTTTTTGTTGATTTTCTGCATACTTGCTTCGTGAGAAATAATAACATATCATAATTAAAAGCCAGGATTGTAATTAAAAATCTGTATTTTCTAACAAAAACCTTTTTATCTGCTGCTTTACTTATTGGCCACCTTCATGAAGAACATGTATGCAAAGCCTCGGTACGTCTTTTGAGGCTAGTGGAAGCTGTTTGCAGCAGCTTAAACAGGACGATTGATTGAATCGTCCTGAATTCACACAAACACTCTCCAGCTGATGGAGAAGTGTCGGCTGTGCAATTTGTTGGTGTTTCTGCCCCGTTTTATCGGCCCTGAAGCAGACAGTCGGTGTTGTTCGTTTGCTATGATGCATAAATCAATAGAGCTCTGTTTGAAAAGCAATGACTTCATCACAGCTTGCTGCGCCGCCGCTGCAGGAAAAACACTTCGAGCTGCTGAATCCCTCCATAAATTCGTGAGCTCGTTTCTTTTCCCAGCAGTATTTTAACTTTTACAAAGTATTGAGAATTTTTGAACAAGCTGTCACTTTTGCTTCACCACAAACTGTTGATGTGAATTTTTTTTTTTTTTTTTTTTTTTTTTTTTTATTTAATTATTTAAAAAAAAATAAATTATTAAAAAAAAAATAAAATTAAAAAGTATTAAGGTATTAAAATCTTACAAAATTA
>CAEGAD010013306.1:0-14352 GCA_903067055.1 Poeciliopsis paucimaculata
AAGTTGTGATAGCAGTTGCCGTTTGCGGATGTTGGAACACTGAGCTACTAGTTGTTTAGGACTTAGTGTTGACTGGGAATGTCGAAGTAACCATTCCTTCCCCAGTCTTTGCATGTAACCTCTCTGATTAGGGTTACTTGAGTAGTATATCTCCCTCTCGGGTGATATACTGATGTCTTATTTATTGAGCTATCCAGTCAGCAGATGAGGCTTCTGCATGTTGGTGTTCCCAATCTTACTCCTGCAGTGTGTGGCGTTTTACTTGGCGGCGTGTTGAATATTCAACATTGTCTCGGCCCGATTGTCGCAGCCTGTGGGGTTTTTCCCTGACTGGGAGCGAGAACTCGCCATGGTAGCCAATCAGAAAGCGCGGTGACGTAAGCACGGAGGGGAATCCCAAACAGCTGACATGGCGCAACTGAGAAAGGTGTGGACATCCGAGGTGATATGTGGAAATGTTGATTACTATATGTAAAGGTCATTATTATATATGTTTATTATATGTGGTTATGCTTATTGAGTTAAAAATGTTAACTATGAAACAACATAGTGCAGCAAATAGAGCTGCACTATGTCGTGTTTTATCCAATGCCTTTTCTTTTTGTTTCGTCTTTTATCGCTTAAAATGATCCACAAACTATCACTGCTGCTTCCAGATCGTCATCCGTGTTTGATTATTCTAACTTCACGTGTGGGGTTTTACTGGATTTTCTTCTGGACTCGGTTCTTGTGGCGTGTTGCTCCTGCCGTGAGGCTGGACACACGAACCGATCGAACCTGTTGGACTTTTATCGGCTCTGTTTGGTCACAGAGGTTTGGAAAGTCAGCCGTTCCATCCTTAAATCGCGTGAGTTTTCGGTGAACGACACCGAAACCTCACAAGCTCCACTCCTCTCATCTCGTCTCGACCACTGCTCAAACGCGCTCTGACTCTGGTCGCTATGGTAACGTTTACAAATCCCTTCAAAATAAGATACAGATGCGCCACAAAAACGCGGCCCGGTACCGGTCGGACACCACTGGATTAGAGAACAGCCGTGACATGATAGAAAAAATAGGTGCAAATAACTTCTTGTCTTGACGGGCCGGGTCGCTCCCGCATGTATTCACTGCAAATGACTTTATGACTCCAGAGCAAAAAGAAAACGAATGTCAGCAGCCAAGGCAGCTGCAAACAGGGAAGAGATTGCACCGCTTTGTGTGCAATCTCCTCCCTGTTTGGAGGAGATTGCACACAAAGCAATCTCTTAGTTTAGACAGTCCAACTGTCTAAACTAAGACAGTTGGACTAAGAAACTCCTTCCATCAAAAAACAGGTAGTAATTTTGATGCCGAGGACGGTTTTTAAATTTGAGTTCCTATGCAGTGTCATATTGACCAGCCGCTGGCAATCAGTAAAAACACACACACCCCATAAGCCAAGTCTGGTGTTTTGCTGTGACATTGAAGAAAATCTTTTAAATGAACACAAAAACATAAATTCAGCTTTTATACCCTTCAACAAGCTTAGCTCATTTTAATAGAGTCTAGTTAGAGAATGTACGGCTTTTTCCCTTGAATTACCCTCTTCCAGTCTAATGAGGATGCTAATTACATTCACCGTTTTCTGTGGTTTTCCTTCGCAGAGGTCATCAGGTGGTCTTTCTATACCTCTGTGTGCCTTTCAGGGCACTGTGTCTCTCCAAGCGCCCACAGGCAAGACGCTCTCTCTCTCCACCTATGAGGTCAGCAGCGACGGCCTCAAGATCTCCCCGAACAACGCCAAAAAGGTAAAGAGTCTGGGCTCTGTCTCCTACTGGAAATCTTATGGGATGACAAGCTTTCGCTTCCCATTTCTCAGCAGTTTGTTGCAGAAAATGCTTGACATTTTATATGAATTTCACCTGGTATGTGCTTTAGCCTTGGCTTTGTTTTATAAATAGTCTCTTTACTTCTTTAATCAACTTGGCATTTAGGAAATAGTGAAACAACTGGGAGGACATCCGTTGGCTTACTCGGCTATGAGTGTGAGCTGATATTTCGGTCTTAAAGGGCTTGCATCATGTTTTGCAGCTCTCCGGTTGAACTTTCCGCTCTCAGTAATTCTATTTTTTTGTCACGTTAAGTGAAGTTGAGGAATCTGTAAAGAGTAAAAAGGGCAACTAAGCTCAGCTGAAAGTTGCTAAACAACGAGGACACCATTCACATACATCCATGATCATTCTAGAATAAACTACAAATTTTTTCTGGGTTTTTTTTAATAGTTTTTTAATTCTTTTTCATTAATTAAAGTGAATATTTGGTATTTACAAACACTGTGTACATATAAAAACATTTCCATGCAAATGACACAATCCTAACAACCCAGCGGCTTAAAGGTTTTCATTTCTGTACCGACAGAATTGAACATGCTTAAGTTTAAAACTTTGCTCCTCTACCACTCTCTTGCTTTGTAACCCATTGCTACGAGAACAAAAAAATCTCTAGTTTGGCCTCAAGGTGGGCCAAACAAGAGATTTTTTACGATAGGGTGGGCTGCAAAGGATGCACCAGACCCATCCTTCAAATCCGGAACAATTTGGAGCAGTCTTTGAATTTGGTCATCCTTCGTCGCATGGCTGTGACGTATTCAGCCACCTGTATGTAACGGTGATCACTGATTACAAGAAGGAAGGTTGGAGAAAACAAAAATTATGCCCACATTTAGGAAGATGTTGTGATTTTTTTTCCTGCTTCTTTTCCCCACATCCCGTGTGGTAGCTGTGTAAAATTAAATATCAGTGGTGAATAGAAGCAGCTGAAAGTCTTACTTTCTTCATTAGTTTGGTATTTGCCTTTGTGGAGAGAACTACATTGTTTCAGAGGACAATGACTTTCATGCTAATCAAACCCTGTAAGTCCATCTACAGTTAGTTTTCAATAATAATAAAAAAAGCTCTTGGTTTTTTACCCCCAAAAGATCATATTTAAGGCGTTTGTGTTTTTGACGAGAAATTACTCCAAATTCTTTTCCACACTTTCCACTTTTAAAGCTCTTCTTCCACAGACTCTTACTGTGTGAGGAAGATGACTTATTTGCTCAAAAGAACAGTCTGCAGGTAGATTTGGAATAATTTATGTTAGCACTGTCAAGCCTTGTAGGTTTTGTGACACTGACAAGTAATAAACCATGTTTGTAATGATCAAACGCAGTCCTCATTCAGTCTTGTTAACGAGAATAAAATGTCTCATGAGTGGCATAACGCTTGAACTGTTTTTTTGAAAAATGCTTGCTGTTTATCTGCAGTTTTGTAAGACCAAGCTGCCCTAATTCCTGTTTTAAATATAGAAACATAGCTGTTTGTCTCCAGGCACCAGTTGGATATTGAATAAAAGGATGTGCTTGGTATCTTTTTCCTTCGGAAACTTTTTCCAGATCTCCAGCCAGCGTTTGAGCAGTTTCTGTAAAGCATCAGGAGAATTCTGGGTTAAAAAAGAAGGGGAAGTTTTGCACTGCAAAACTGCAAAACTTTGTAAATATTCCACTTAAGTAAAAAAAAACAAAAAAACAAATTAAATTTCAAAACTGAGAGGTTTCCTTTTTATGAGTAATGCAATTAAAGTCACATGTGAATAAGTTTTCTCACTTGATAAGTCATTAAAAACATGCTTCCTGTCATCTTCTTTGTCTTTTCCTACAGTGGTAACATCCGGTTGTTGATCACCTGACAGGTGTGATGCGAAAACAAAGTATTTCCATTGCAGTTTAGCGAAATACACTAATTTCAGTCCAGCCACAAAACCACCGCATCCTGGAGAATTTTCAAAATTGACACATTTCCATCAGGCTAATTTATTTTTGTAATCCTAATTGACGCAATTTTGTGGTCAACGGAAACGAAAGTAGAAATGATGTGCTGCTTGTAAACAGCCTAAATAATCTCTATCTCTTAAAGGTGGAAGTGTATCGCTCCAAGTCTGTCGGCCACGAACCCAGCGCAGACGACCCAGCGTCTGGATCCCACGCCGAGGACACCAACGTCAGTTGCGTCGGCATGGAGATCGGCATGGGGATGGGCATCGGAGCCGGGGTGGGAGACACCAACGTCAAAATCCACCTGGAAGTTTTGGAAATCTGCGACAACGAGGAGGCCATGGACAGCGTCTCCATCGTCTCCAACATCAGCCAGTCCTCGACGCACGCCCGCTCGCCGTCGCTGCGCTACTCCCGGCGGGAGAACCGCTTCGTTTCGTGCGACCTGGCCGAGACCGCGTCCTACTCCCTGCTCATCCCCAGCGGCGGCAACGCCGAGGCGGAGACCATCAACATCACTATTCCTGACACGGTGGAAGCCCACCGGCAGAACAGCCGGCGGCAGACGCAGGAGAGCTCAGGGTATCATGAGGATATTCAGCTACTAAATGAGGCGTACAGAAAGCAGGCAGGCGAGGGGAAAGAGTGAGATATGTACTCAATAACAAAGGAGGGGCCTCTCAGGGGGAGGCTAAAAAAGCAACTCAGGCAGTAAAGTCATGAAGACGAATATCCGAATCATTTTGCATCTTTTTTATTCCTTTACAATCACAGCTTTAACAGAGCTTAGAGGTGATGTGAACAGAGACTCATAGTGTTGTAATAGCCTCTTTGCTTACTCCTGTGTTTCTTCTTCAGGTAAAATAAGGTAAAAGCACATACATACTTTATGTGTAAACTAAATGGAGAAACATGAGCCTGCAAAAAAAAAAGAAAATGCATTTTAAAAGTATTCATACAGTTCAAACTTTTTCACGTTTTGTCTAAAACCACATCGGTATTATGACTTCAAAAATGACAGAATTTGAAACTTAAGTGTCAATGTTATCATGTTAGTATCGATCTGATACCGATACAGACTTGATATCGATATTATCCATATTTTGGCTTGATCCGCCCACCTCTGCTGTAGACTTTCAAACAGAACATATTCTTTTCCTTCTTCAAACTACTCTACACCTTTTTATGGTCTACAACCACAAGCCACTGGAAAACATACTAAAGTCAGTGGTTGTGACACGACAAATAGTGGAAAAGTTATGCAGGTATGGATACTTTTCCAAGGCACTGAAGTGTGGTGACTTAGATAATATAGAAAGACAGACCAGAATAGGCATCAGGATCATCAGTATTTCATCTTAGATTTATTTATTTTTTTCCATGTGGCAGACTGTCACCATGGAATAGATTCAGCAGCAGGAGAGAGAGAGAAAAAAAACCCATCACTCAGAGAAGCTGAAGTCTGATCACACATCTCATTTAAAAACAGCTCACGTGGCCTACGTCACCGGTGACTCAGAGGTGAGGGGAGGGCCCACCTGACCCATCTGTCTGACTCATTCAAGTGTGTGTTGGGGGGCTTAGGGAGGAGAGCGAATCTGCTGTGATGTCAGACAAACGAGCGCCGACAGTATTCACGTCGCACCGAGGAAAGGAATGTGCCGATTTATTTATTTATTTTTCCTTTAAACCCAGCCGCGGTGTCAAACATTTCAACGCTCATCAGGTTCGTGCACCGAGGGCCACGCCAGGTTGAAAAATGAACAGAGAGCGAGGTGATAACTGAAGATTAGATTAAAGGGATTTGTATGCAGAACACTTTCCTGCCTCGTTCAGCTTCTCTGCCGTTCAAATGAGTGACTGTGTATTTTATTTCTGCGGGCAGCGCATAACTTTACATCCGCATGCCACTTTGGGGGCTCGTTTCCATTTAGTTGACTTCCGATCCAATCAGCGACTCAGTGAGACTTCTCACTATCTATGTGCGGAAATTTAGTACTGGGGAAAGGCACTGCTGCCTTCCATGACCATTTTTGAATCACTGCAAAGACAGTTTCAGAAGCTATTATCTATTCTCATAGGTAATACCAGTGTTAACATTATTACTTCGATGCACATTCCCTCGTATTTCCAGCAGTAAATTAGATATTGTAATTTATTCTCACAATTCAGATGTACTTAATTTCATTGCACGATGGCGTCTCCGGTATTTTCAGCTTCGACTCAACACCCTCGCTCTGACTACGTGTGTGTGTGGATTTCGTCTGCAGACTTTTTGAGTGGCTCGTTGCGTCAGCCTAAATAAAAAAATCAAAAAATCTAGCTCCCTTCCTCCTGAAGACTGCCATTAAAGATTCATTCCAGGAAATTACCTCTACCAATTTCTGAGATCTCCTATTTCAACTGCTCGGGGGGCAGATTGTAGGAGAAAAAAAAAAAAAAGATAATGTACAGGCATACGATTAATGATGAATGTAGGGCTGTGTTTGGTGTCAACCTTATTTTTTTGTCTTTCTACTGTTTATTGTGCCAAAGGTTGCCGGTTTGAGCAGCGCTTCACCTCTGCAGCCTAATTAAATCCATCATCTGTGTTGCTCAGTGTTTTACGGTTCGTTCGCTGTTCAAGCGTCGTCACACACCACGTGATCAATAAATGCTTACTTGTTTTCAAAGAACTGTGGGCTGTGCACCAGCTTTTGTTTATTAATTCATGTCATTTCTCTGGGCATATTTGGCAACAACATACAAACTCTTACCGTTGAATTATTTATCAGGGAAAACGGAGGAAATTAGGTGCTCTAATTAACTTGTGAGGTTGACATCCTTGGCGTGCAACATCTCTGGTTGCTGAACCCCCGCCTGAGGAAAAAAAAACAACAAAAAGTATCACATTGGTATGTAAATTAACAGCAATTGTGTTAGGATATGCAATATTCAAGGAAAGAGTGATTTTAATTTATTTTTTTATGAAAGATTGGGAGCCCATTCATTGTGTTTTGCTTCTCCAACGTCAGGTTGCTGTGGGTAACCGTTACTCCCAGTGTCTCTCTCCAGCTAATCCTGGGAGATCCCAAGAATATCCAAAATGGATACACAGTACAGTCCGGTCAGTGGGTTCTGGATGGTTCTCCTCACCTGAGTGAAGTTGAGGACAAAATTGGTGTCAAACGTTTGTGCTCCGTTTGTGCCGCTGTCATTTTAAAGATTCAGAAATGTTTCCAGAGGTCATGAGAGGTCAACCAGCCGCCCCCACCCATCTTCTTCAAATCAGACAAAATTGGTGCCAATCAACTTGACTACTTTTGTGCTGCAAATTTTTTTTGTTTGTTCTGCTTTGGCTTTGATGATATTAATGAAAGCTTAAAGGTCATTTTGATTTAATAAAAGTAGTGACCTTTTAACCTTTAAACTTTCATTAATATCTTTAAAGCCAAAGCAGCACAAACAAAACTTTTTGCTGCACAAATGCTTTACACCAATTTTGTCTGCTTTGAAGAAGGTTTTTAATTCCCCAAATCAGTCCTATGCACTTCTTTTGGCTCCAGATTTTTGTCCTTACCAGAAATGTCTTTTCAAATTCATAGTGAACATACACCACAGCAAATTTGCCTGTGAAAGAGAAGAGAAAGGACAAAATGCAGCCAGTTATTGTTTGATTAATCTGTTTCAAAATAGGCTGCACTACCGCAGTAAGACCTAGACTTTCATTTTTGGGAGACGCTACTACGACACTGAATGCAACAATCAAGCTGCCAGGAGGAAATGGAATATTTGAAAGCGACGAAATAAATCCGACAGACAACAGAGAAAACCATCAAGTTGGTTTGTATAATAGGAGGAGTAATTACATGAGCAAATGTTGAGGAGCTAATGTGAAACAGAACTGCCACATGGTGGAATGAGATAGGATGAGAGCAATTTAAGATAAACTAAAAAAAAAAAACAACAAAAAACCAGCAGAAGCAGAAACAAACTGAAGCCCAGAAAGAAAAATAATACTAAAACGAAAGAAGCAGACATCAAAGCCACGGCGGGTTTCGTGAATAACACAACACACATACAATGCCTTTAAATGCTGTTTATGCGTCTGACCTTTTTGACCTGTATACATTTTGAACTTATGTGATAGACCAATATAAGGTAATGCTTAAATATTAAGAGGAAGGAGAATGACTCCTGGTTTTAGAAACGGGAATCTGAATAGTACGCTTTTTATTCAGTACATTGTAGCGTTCGCAAACTACAGCAGAAAGTCGTTTTGCCTCAGGTTTTCACCATCCTTCGCGTTCGTGACAGGTGTTATGTCATGTTTATGACAGTGTAGTATCAGTTTGTTTGTTTTTTTGCCCTTCAAATAAATTATCAGACTTTTTCTGTTGATTGCTTGACATTATGACAACAAAAATACCTGCACATACATCCAAACTTCAACTGCTTCCATCACCTAAAGTAGCCTATAGTCAGGTTCAGGTGTTCAGATAAGCTAAAGTCTTCAATTTCTACTGGACTGCATTTTTATGACATCCTTATTGTTTTTACCACTTACCTCTAGTGACCACGAAATGCTTAATAAACAAGCCAAGACCAAAAGAAAGTGACAGCAAGGCATGCTGAAGAGTTTCATTTCAGGGTATCTTCTTGGTTAAATGTTTAATTAGATTCCTTTGTGTGCAGGTTTGAAAACGAGGTGCAGTGAATATCTGCAACAGCTCCGAAGATACTCGCAACAAACAGAGCAGACCTCGCTCCCTTTCATATCAGTTGTTTATGCAACCTCTCTGCCACTCAAAAGGCTTTTCTCAGCTTTAATTTTGCAGCGTAGCCCTTTGGTACTTTTCTCCTCCGGTGCTTCTGCATTTGCCTAAATTGCTTTTTCTCTTTCACGCTGGCTCATTTCAAATATATAATTTGTTTCTTTTGAAGCAGCCAGCTGAGACATTCATTGTGCTTGCAGAGTATGAAAAAATAAATAAATAAATTATTTTAAAAACGTCACGGTCTTAAATATTTGCAACTGAAGCAAAAGGCATTCCCAACCTGAGAAAAGGGGCCACAGCCCCAAACTGCGTATTCAGCAGTTTGTTTTTAAGGTGCAGATGTTTGTTTGTGATAGTCTAAGATTTACAGGCAAATAGATTTGGTGGGATACGTTTGATGAAATTAAACCTCCCAACAAACTGGTGTTAAAAAGCAGCATCTCGGAAAACACCACTCAGTTCCCGCTGTGAAAGAACTGATCAATTTTTGGCTGGTCTTTGGATATTTATTTTGACAGTTTATATATTATCTTAATATTTACATGCTGTAATGCCCCCTTAATATAATTACCAGGGAGGATGTGAGTAGAAGAAGCCCATCTAAAAGAGAGGAGCGTTATCATAACGGTATTAGGCTTGGATAGGTCATCTATGTTTTGTCAAATCATGCTACTTTTGTACTTTTTCATCTAAAAGATGCATTTGTGCCTCATTAAAACATTTATAATAAGCAAGCATGGAGAGTGTTGAAGATAAATTATTGGTGGTCTTGACTACAACACTTTTTATCTACTCTTCTTTGCAGGAATGGTTAGACTCAGTGGTTTTTGAGCATAAACAAACTATTTAAAATGCAGCATCTCAGTTATATTTAAATGTTGCATTTGACAAGGCCACTTCAACTCCTCTGTTTTGTGTGCTAAGCCGTTCTGTGGTGAACTTGATGGTGTGCTTTCGGGCTCTTGTCCTGCTGCAGGCCAATGAAAGGAGAAAGGAGTCTTTCAGGACTTTCTGGTAAGTTGCAGAATTTACGGTTCCACCAATAACAGGCAGAACATGCGGGTCTCGAGGAAGGAAACCAGTCCCAGACCTTCACACCACAACCACCATGTTTGTCTGGTGGCATGATGTTCTTTTTTGGAGATGCCACTCTTATCTTATCTGTTCACAGAATACTTTCTCGCAGGTTTTTGGCATCACTCCTGGGAACGTTATCCACTGTTCCATGTTTTCACCATTCGTGCATAATGACCCCCATCCTTAGGAATAGTGTTGTAACCCTCTCAAGGCTGGCAGATGTCACCAAGTTTGCTTTTCATCTATTCTTCTTTGTTTTTTTAGATATGGGCATAATGCATTGCTTTATGAGCCCTAATGTCTTTTCACGGATTTCTTGATTTGACATGTCAGACGGTGATCAAACTGGGTTGTGGCAGGTAGAAATCAACCCAAAATCGGATGAACTGCAATAAATTCATGATTTAAGAAAAGGGTGTGTTATGTTTTCACACCGGGCCAGGTTGGTTTGGACTGTTATTCTCCCCTTAATTGAAGCTGCAGTAGGTAAAGTTTATAAAAATATGTGGTTGGCTGTTTCTTCTTTTTTTTTTTTTCTTAAAACTTTCACTATGTCATCATAGTATAATGTGAGACAGATAATCAGATAATTCTTCCTGTGTGCCCTCTGCAGAAATACACCACATACACAACCAATCAGAGCCAGGAGGAGGGTTTTACCGCTGTCAGTCACTCTCATGTGTGCGCTGCAGCTGCTCTAAAGGCAGAGAAACAACTTACTGCTTGCCAGGGAAACTTCTTATCCATCGCCATCTGTAGCCATGGTAATTCGCTTTTGCCACACTGGGACCCTCTCCCTGGCTCTGATTGGCTGTTTCTGTCAGAGCTGTGTATTTCTGCAGATGGCTGTATGACCACAAAGGGGAGCTCAATTATCTGTCTACTATTCTACTGTCAGAACATTGTAACAGATTAAATAAATATGAAAAAAAAGATTTGTTTGCATGTAAAAGTTACCTTCTGCAGCTTTAGTAGGATTATAAATGGAAAAATACCTTTTTGTGCCGTATTGGCTTGTCTTTGGTGATAACATTTGTCTGATGATCTGAGATAAGAAAGAGAAAAATAGGGGGGAAATATTTTTCTTTCATGTGTCTGTACCAATTTTACTGAAATAATTAGTGAAACAGAAAATAGTTTATTTAACTAAACCCCATAGATCATAATAAACCATAACAAATGACTGCCTGAAATAAATCAGTTACCTGATAATTATGTCTCCCCATAACTGAATTGTTTCCAGACATGATTTATTCAGGCCATTTCATCCATTAAACAAGAAAAATCCGGATTTATAAATCAGGGCCTGAGCTGTTAATGTTGATATCGGACCTCACATTCAGTTAAAGCTTAATACGCTGGCTTTGTGAGGGTTCCCAACAAAACACCGTCTGAGGTAAACATTTCAAGTGTGTCAGTAGAAAGTAATGGAGCTGCAGCACAGCAGACCTGGAGTCCGAAAGGTGAGAGACCAAAACCAGTCAAGTTGAATTTCTTTCACCATGCTGTAATCTTTAAGGTCCAGGCATCTTGTAATGTTGCTGTGAGACGGATGAACCTTTTCACTGCGCTGCGAGTCTCGTCCCGTTAGCTGATTCTGTGGCGACAACGGCGACATAAACCAGATGTTAATCTTTAATTGCACCCCATTTTGTTGTGAGTCGATTGCAGTTCATAACAGCACATATCACACGTAATGTCATTCCAGATACTTGAGTTGTTTTAGAGTAAAAGATGCTCTAAATCGAGAAATGCTACATTTTGGATTCCATGTCATGTTATTTTTTGTCAGTACTTTTAAGAAGACCGACTTTTGAAGAACAAAAGGTAACCAGAAGTGTCAAACAACCGCATCACAATTTTGAAACTCATTATGAAAGAAAGGTGAAACACGGTGGCAGGGATCTCCTCCGAGATCAAGAAAACATCCCTGGTATTGCCTGTTTCACAGAAGGATCGGAAAGTCATTTTGGACTCATTACATTTGAAGAGCATCAGGGTTTCTACAACTGTGTTTGTGTGAGAAGATGCACAGACGAGACAGCAGCATCTGGAAACGGTGACATTTAAAGCACACTTAAAGGTGACATGCATCAGCCGGCGACACAGAAACCACAGAGAGAGCTTCACTGTCTGCTGGCGGAATTGGACACACCGAATTTAAACGTAAAATCACACTGGATTTTTTTATATGCATACATAATGTCTGGAAGGTTGACAAAAGTGTTATTTTAAACCTTTAACACTGACCTCTGTAAGTAGCCCACCGTCCAGTCCAGTCATCGAGGTTCAATCCAGTCACCATGAAGAGCATTTTTGTCCTTTTTTCACTGGCAAAATTATTGTTCTGAGACGCCATTTGTCAAGTTAATGGAAGCCACTTTCCAAATTATAATGCCCCAACTCTGCTGGGACACTTTCGAAGCGGTGTCTATGTACCACTTAAAGGACACTAAAGCCTTCATCATCTCTCTCAGATGTTTCGACGGCTCTATTTTTAAAACAGCTTGTTGGCTCTGGTGTTCCCGCAATATTAATCAGTGCTAATAGCTCCACAGTTCCAGTTACTTTCTCCTAAATGGTGATCTTTAAGGAGACAGGCGGCGTCTTCACAAACTCATGTTTGAAAATTGTAGTTTCACTGCTCTCCCCTTAGAGCTGCCTTACTCTGGACCTGACTGTTTTTTGGTGATGAATGAGCTTTTATTTTTTTTAAAGAAGTTTCAAAGAATTGTGCATTAATTAAGGAGTCAAAACAATAAAATAGGTGGTGAGAATATTGAGGGGTTAAATTTAATTTGGAGGACTCAAAGGCACCTTTAAAAAAAGCCTGAAAGAGTTCAGTACAACTGGCTGGATACATAAATGTAGTTTTTTTTTTTTACTATTGGTACTACTGATTTAATTAATAATAATATAAAGTGTTTGTGCTGCAGGAGTGTTTTAAATGTCACCCTGTCTTTGTAGTAGGGTAAAAGAAAAATCCTGCCTCTTCTAACTGAATGAATCTGAGTTTTTCCTTTTTTTTTAAAGGTTGTTGTTTTGCATTTTCATTTCATGAATATTTGTCTCATTTACAGTTTTGACAATGGCTTTCTTCATTCGACTTTTTCAGATCGCCAACCTGAGCCACTGACCTCTGCAGCTCCTCCGAAGATGAAATGACGTCTTGAATTCGTTTGAAATTTAAAATAATAACAAAGACAACAAAATAATTATTGGATTGATTAACAACTTGTGTTCATTTATTTATGTAGTTTATCTTTTTTTCAACCTATCAAACGCTTGAAATTTGACAGTGCCACACATTGGTAGGGAAAACCAATTATCAGGTCGCCATTTTGAACTCAGCTCAGACATTTCCCGGCAACTAGGAGTCCTCCAGCGATCTGCAAATAAGATCGTAAACTTGAGTGCAAATGCCTAAATGTAAAGTGCTTTAAGTGCTCTGTAAGATTAGAAAAACACCAGACAAGTGTGTTCGGCTCCTATTTCCATTCGTGTGGAAGGGAAAAAAAGAAAAGAAATGAACCGTTTCAGTGACATAAGTAGATTAGAGGAAGAAATTTGCATTACAGGTTTTCAATACCTTCCTAATGGGGGAAAATATGAGGCTTTTAACATCTTCGTGCATCTTCTTGCATTACAATTGCAAAAGTAAAAGAATCTTGGTTTAATTTGAGTTTTTCATGATCCTGATGCACCCTGGCTCGTTTCAACAACATGACTGTTCGGTGAGCTGCTCTGTCTGCACTGTCCTGAGGTGTGAGTGTTTGTGTGCATGGCTGTTTCTCTTGTGCGTCTCTGTGTTGCCCTGTGATGGATCAATATTGACCCGATGAGATTCTGCACTGCCCCTAAAAGTTCAGTGGACTTACTTTGAGTTTTAACAAAACTTTAACCAAAGTCAACTTATATTGGCTCATCTTTTTCAGTTGAATGTACTTTAGAAAACCTCTGTTACTTGCTAAGGAATGAAAATGCATCCAGCGTACTGAGATGAAAATCATTCATTTTGGTTTTGTTAATACAACACGCATAACTTGAGAGTTTACAAAATTGCACAGTCATGAACAGGCCAGAGTAAAAGCTCGGTAAGACACAGTCCGCACATCGTTTATACCCCAAGGACAAAGAGTCAGAAACACTGGAGAGACAGCAAGGCTACCTCGCAGGTGCAAAAAAACATTTCCAGGACAGCTAACCTTGGCTTTGTGAATTAGACAGATTCTTATTAAGGTAAAAATAATTTTAAAAAAAACATAAAATTTTAGCTTCATGTTTTCCAAAATTCTCTGAAACGTTTCAGTGTCCGCTTTGTTGTCTTATGGTGTCTTAGACTGTAACGATTGCCAGTGTAAGATAACTAGGTGTGTTATTTGCTTCATATAAAACGGAGTTCATTTGTAAGGGGCTGGAATGTGGCGAATTTTATTTCAGCCTAGAGTTTTAGGACTTTGATAATCTGATGCCCATGTCATGTCATGTAATGTCTAGTTTAATCTTCATAAGCATTCTAGTGGGATATTTGTCTACTGTTTTTTCCCTGGAGAAATCACCTCCAAACAGTCTCACACACTTTGTTCCGCCTTTATAATTGTTTTCCTCTTACTATTTGTAAAAAAAAAAAAAAAAAAAAAAAAAAAAAAAAAAAAAAATTTATTTTTTTTGAGTGTTGGAAAGAGGACAATTTTTGGGAGTAAACAGTTAGTTATTTTTTTAGAATTAAATTTATTTGGCGGAATT
>CAEGAD010013346.1:0-53107 GCA_903067055.1 Poeciliopsis paucimaculata
ATATAGATATATATATATAGCTATATATATATATCTATAGCTATATATATATAGCTATAGATATAGACATATATATATAGCTTTATATATATATATAGCTATATATAGACATATATATATATATATGTCTATATATAGCTATATATATATGTCTATATATATATATATATTGCCGTGTATATAGCTATATATAGTATATTTCTATATATATATATACATGTATATATATAGACACACACATATATACACATATATGTGTAGATCTGCAAAGAATATAGAAATGGCAAGGGGAGGAGTTTATCAATTGCTACCGCAGTCGATAAACCTGGTAACTTTTCAGCTGTTCTTCGTTAACGTGACATAAATCGGTCATGATGATTTTCATTCAGTCAGGACTGACACTAGCCACATGCATTGCAGGTAGGTTGTAGTAAAGCATTGATTAATGTCTGTTTTAAAAATTTGTTAACTGGACTTGTACCCATTATTTTGTGCCCATTGTTGGACACTATGTAACAGTCATTATATTGCTTGGTTCCTAGAGATGAGTAGGTATCACCACAAGAGGGCACCTATTCCTTTTTTCCTTAGTTGTATTATTGTGCAGAGTGAGAACTCTTGTTGTAGAGGAGCTGATCGGTGATGATGAGGTGCAGAGCGGTAAACTTACTTCTCATGTATGAGACTATAATGTTAGTACCGTGGAGATCTGGCTTTACATGGACGAAGCGAAATAAAGTGAAAGTGTGGAATACTATAACAGTGCGTCCTGCTGTTTTGGGTTAGACTGGCTAACTCCTTCTCCAATCTCTCACCACACTGTCACAACCACACGGCATAATTGAACGGTTGTACCTTGGATTTCTGTAGGTGAATGTGTGGTTTGTCACAAATTCACATTTGAAAATGGGCCAACAATCAGCTGACAGCTCTAAGATTGTGTTGTGTGCGCTTGGCATTTCACTAAGGAAATGAGGAAGGGAGGGTCAGTGGAAGCACCGGAGTTGAGCCTTTTTTCATTCAGTGTCATCAACAGTAAGAGAAAAGGTCCGGAAGAAACGATAAAGCCGACAATTAAAATGAGGTTGATAGTTTTAATTTATCATGCGATTAATTAATTTATTGTTTATCGCGACAGGCCTAGCGTGAGGTTTTTGATCCATCCCAGAGAGCCGGTAGGTGAGAGCAGGTTACCTGGCTGCACTTTGATGTCCGACAGCGCTTTGAGACAAGCTCGTTTTCTCTCCTCTCCCTTGGGAACTGGCCTGAAAACAAAAAAACATAAACAAACAAAACAGATTCCTCTTAGCTTCTCAACCATTTTCTATCTTGGCAATTTTCCAGCGAAGAGACTCGGCTGCACTTACTTGATGATGGCGGACACATTGGTGATCTTATTAAAAAAGTCAAACTCTCTTTGGTAGAAGTCTTTGGCCGGACCGGACAGAGAACCCATGATCTCCTCCACCATCTGCTCCAGGAGCTCCCCGATGTCAGCTGCATGGACAAACGCGTCAACAAAAGAGCCGTGTCGTGACTCCTAAGGTCTGCTTCGGGTGAACGATGTGACTCACGATCTTTCTGGTGTCCCTCCTCGTCCATGAAGATGTTGGTCTTCATGTTCCAGATGAACTGATGAGCCAGAAGCTGAGACTTCTGCGCCGCCCACAGGATGTACTCCCTCACATAACCCATCTAAACAGAGAGAACGGCTCATGCCCATGTTTTTCCACGATGGTAGAGAAGGTATTTAACCGTGTTTACCTTATCATAACGAAGGGCTTGCACAATCTGAGGAATGTAGAACAAGATGGCATCCTACGGAGATAAATAAAACATTTTGCTGTAAAAAAAAGAAGGACCTTTTTCTACTTTGCTAGATTCCACAGATGCGTGAGCTACCGGAGGAAAGGAGCGCAGCACTTTAACTCCATACTGTGCAGTGAGAGGATGAGGAGGGTACATGCTGCTGAAGTAGGACAGACCCGTGGGCGGGTCAGCCGGAGCCCAACACAAGATGTGGCTCAGCTCAGGGGAGTCGGCGTCGATGGTGTGCCACGTCACGAGGAACTGACGACGGACAGGTAGGAAAACATCCACGTTTTAAAACGCTGATGTTTTATTCTCCCGCTCTGGGTTCATTGATGGTTCGTACCTTAACAGCCTCGGGTACGTCGCTCACCGCTCCAGGGTCCAACCTCACCAGCCGGGTCACTTCGGCTACAATGGCATCGTTTTTGAACCTGGAAGGGAAAAGCAGGAGAATCACATCAAAGCGTGGAGGATTACGTAGCTTTAACAATAACTGTACGGACCACCAGGGGCTGCAAACAACTTTCTATTGAGACGCTTGTTTTTTTATCTAACGAATTGTTTCTTTTATTTGTTCTTGTATAAAATACAAACTCAAAGTTTGACTCCAGATTGCAAACAGAAATAAATAAGAAAAATGGTAAAAAGAAAAAAAAAAAGTAAAAAGGAAAGAAAGCATGAAAGAAATAATAAGGAAGACACAAAGAATGAAAGGAGGGGGAAAAAAAGTGAGAAAGGAAGAAACAAAGAAACAAAATGTAGATATTTAAATATTTAAAATACTGGAAACGGTAATATTTTCTGTCTTGTCCAGATAGAAAACCCTGAAATCTAATTCCACACTTTTCCAGACCTTGCAGGAAACTTGTCCATAGACTCAGCTCAGAGTAAAGTCTATGGCTGTCCAACATGTAGCAATTATAATGGCACCATAATAACAGTGTGAGCATGCTGATGTAATATTTATCCAGCCAGACAGATTTGCATGGTGGATGTTTCATGAGCCCTTACGCTTTAGGTGCAACAATAAACATTTATTTGCTTTTCCAAACTCACAAAGCTTCACTCTATAACGATCTCAATTTGTTTTATCGATTAAAAAACAAATGTCCACCTTGTAGGTAGTTGCATAGCCAGATAAGGTGCGATGCTCCAGGCCAGATTGACGTTGTCCTTCCACTGTTTCTCCGTCAGGCTGATGTACTTGGACCTCCAGTTAGCAATGCTTGTCTCCACCGACTGCTCAGTGGCGATGGCCAGCTCCTGAGTGGAGAGCGGGTTGTACCACGTTGTCAGACGCTCAATCTCACTGGCCTGCCGAAAGAGACAAAGAGAGTGAACATAGGAGCTGCACGAGTACACGCGGTCAACGCTGTCCTCCAAACTCACCAGCAGCGCCAGCAATAGAGTCCGCCGTTTCATGTAGTACTTGTGAAGCTGAGTTCCTCTGTTGCTCTTCTTAGACGTGCCTTCAAAAAAAAAAAAAAAGCACAGAAAGACGAACCTGTTTGTCATTCACTCGAAAAGGTCTGACTACTTGTTGGTCCATAAGACCTTTCAAAACTTTTGACTTTTCAGAGTCGGTCAACTCTAGTTTTTGGACTATTTTTACCTGAAGAGTGGAAACTGAAAAACAACAATGCACACTTTGATATCCAAAGTGTTGATCTCCGTAGGCCACAAACTCTTTCGCTACACAAATACACATCACCTGGCCACTTTTTTTAAAAGCTTTTGTCGGCTCTAGTGGCCTTTATTTGACAGTTGTCAGACAGGCAGTCATCGGGCCGGGACTCGAACCTGTGAGGCTTCCACACATTGGTTACGCTTTATCCCGGTGCCACCTCCGCGCCCGGAATAGGGCCACTTTAGAAGTGTCCAAAACTTTTAGTGTTACAAACGTGTGCACTGCTTTGTCTATATTTGATTAATTTAAGAAAACAAAACAAAAAAACCTACAAAAAAAAAACAACAACACAATTTTGCAATTGCTGTATTTCCACTGAGTAAGAAAGGTAATTAAAATCACATGTCTGTTCATGCGATAAGTCACTAAAAAACATGCGACACCATGAACCTCCTACTGTTAGCTGTGTTTCCATTACAAATAAGCCCAAAGCTCCGTCAATATTCAACTAATATTGGAAAAACACAATTTTGTCACTGCAGCGCTTCTATTAAATAAGGAACACAATGCCCAGCCACGGACTGGAGTTGCAAATTAGCTGTAGCTTTATGGTCTTGGTGCCACACATCAGTTGCAGTGTTGATCCGTTCTGTGTTTGTGTGCGTTGTTCTTGTCAAATAGACAAATAAATGGAATGAAAATTAAAATCACACACGAATAAGCCTGCTCACACAATAAGTCATTAAAAAAACACCCTGCAGCTACTTCTTCTTCTTTGTGGTTTGTGTCCTGTGATGATAAAGAGTTCCCGTTGCAGTTTTGTGAAATGCACTAATATTGATACGGTCGAAAAACCACCTCATCCTAACGGCAAATTAATTGTTTTTGTTTTTTTTCCCAAAATTGATGTGTTTCTACTGAGCAAACACAGTTTTTAAATGTCAAATTGTGCAAAGAGATGGTCAAAGGAAACCTAGCTACTGTGGGTGATGGTTTACATCGCATGAAAACGTTGAATTAGTTCCCTTTGTGTGATTGGCAACACTGTACCTGACTTCTTGGATGTGGTGGACATCCCACTGGACAGTGGGTAGGTGTTGATCCACCCCTGTGCGCTCTGCTGGGATCGGGAGCTGGAGTCCATGTTGCTTCTTAGGTCGGCAGCATTCATCACCGACAGGCTGTTCAAGGACGGGTCCTGATTATCTGTCCACGGACAAACAGAATCAGGACCGAACGAAGCTGAAGCTGCGTGGTTTAGGACCACAAGTTGAATCTACAAGATTTAGCTTAGCTTGTAAAACCAGTAAATATGTAAGATGTATTCTGAACCAATTCACATTACAAACCACAAACTTTGGAGTATTTTATTAAAGTTGGTTTCATTTTGACAAAATACTTTGAAGTTTGTGGTTTTCGAGTGCAAAAAAAATGTGATTCGGTTCAAAATAGCAATTTTTTAACAATAAAAAAACATAAACAATGTGGCCGATGATGGTTTGTTTGGAAAGCGAGATGAGTTGTGTTGCTTCTTCTGCTGCGATGGTCATGCACTTTGTAAACGGGATATTTGATTGGAAATGGAGGTAGCAGGCGCCTTAATCCACTGATACTCGGCCAGATGTAGAAAATCTGATCAAGGTTCTGGGATTACAGGCCTAATCTACCTGAAACGGGTTGATGTGTATGAGAATGAAACCATGTTTTTTTTTCTTTTCTGGATCGTCTGGAATGAGGCGGAGAGGATTTTTCTGAGGTAGAAGTTAAAAAAAAAAAGAAACTCTTTTTAGGATTTCTTCTTTTCAGACAAACTGATCAGGTTGAGGAAAGAGGTGGACGGGTGGGCTTGATGATGAATCATCATGCATCATGACGCTGATGCCAAATTTGGGCTTTTCCTCACAGCAGTGTTCAAAGTAAAACTCAAGGTAAGGGAGAGAGAAAAATAAAAACATTTTGAAAAAGGAAATTTGGAAAATTTAGACCTGAACAGCACCGTGAGGAGAAGCTGCATCAAATCTGACAGGCGTGACAGCATGCCCCCTTTGCTGCAGCGCAGCACGTGCTCCACTGCTTTAGGCTTACTTAAGATCGATATCGGAGTAGTGCTGGACACGATTAGCGATCCGAATATCCCAGCAGAGAGAGTGCTCGGGGCTGAGGTAGTACCAAGCTCACCGGGTGGGACCAGCTGGTACGCTGCCAGGTACTTCTTATCCGACAGGATGCTGGCATAGAAGCGGATTATGATGCAGATGTCTTCGCGGAGACGCTTGTCGGCCTGGGTGGGAAACTTCGGAGACACGCTGTGAAACATCGGAAAGAGTCCGTCGATAAGGAGACACTCACCAGCAAAACTACGCTGGGCACATGTGAGGAGAGACGCTATGTGGGCATAACAGGTTAGAAAATGACACTAAACATGAACACCGACCAGAAAAATAAGGCAGGAAATAATTAGTTCCCTGCAAAAACATAAAATCTTACCAAGTAATTCTGCTCTAGTTTTTAGTGCAAATATGTTAAAACACTTGGAATAAGACTAAACTAACTTACAAGTTCAGAAACATGTAAGAGCTTGTTTTAAAATAACAATTCCACAACATTTTATTAAAATGTACAAGTTGCACTAGCAGAGTTTTAAAATTATAACAAGATATTTTTTTCCATGATAGAAGTGAAACAATCTGCCAGCTTTTATTTCTTGCTGAAAAGTTACTTGTATGTTAGTTTTGTCTTATTTCAAGCGTACAGAGACATTTGCACTAAAAACTAAACAAAATTTTACTTGGTAAAGTAAAACTTGAAGTAAAATTTACTAAAAACAGTTTAATGGTTTTAGTGTTCACTATTTTTAGTGTATTCACTAAGAAACTATATAAATTAAAAGTTAGCAAATGTTGCCAAATTGCAATAAATAAATAACATGTGAAATAATTACTTAAATGTGTCATAAATGGTTTTAAAGCTGGAAATAAATTCAGAAATGAAAATTAATTTACAGAAACATAAAAAAAATTATAAAGTCATAAAATAATTATTTCTACTTTTTAAAATTAAATACACATTTCTTGAGGCACATATAATTTCTGACAATTATTTCCAGTTTTATAAAATCAATTATCTATTTATTGTACTTTGGCACTCCTCACTCACCGTATCTTATAGCAGCTAATGTGAGCTAATCTGTCGGCCGAAGTTTGAGACCTCACCTGAAGTAATCGAAGGCTGTAGAGTAGATCTTCTCTCTGATGACGTTTCTCACAGTTGAGTTGGTGAGAACGTCAGAGTGCAGCAGAGCCAGACCTAAAGTCAGCAGCCTAACACACCAACAAATATGACTATAGTCATTAACTCCAGTCATTTTCTACAAATCTTCACACTCAGCTCATTTATGCCTCGCAAATGTATTTCCGTAATTTCCGGATTATTGAGCGCACTAACTTTGAAAGAAAATAAATAAAGAAATAAAATTACTTGCTCTTATGTGGGCCACATATGTCCACGTTGTGGGTACTTTGAGGATTTCCTTTGAGTTTTTTAAAAATGTTTTATTATAGTTATTTCACTTTTCCCCCCTCTTTATTATTAACAAAACTGTAGAAAGAAAAATTAAATGGTGTTTTGTGTCAAAGAAAGGCATCACATTTGCAAATTTTTCGGGCTTCTTTTACGTCGCCACATAAATCAATTAACCGCATGATAATTCAATAATTTTTATTTGCATGATCTATTATTTTTCTCCCTTTCTACAAAAAAACTAGATTACAAAAGTTTTCAGTCTGGTGCTTTAGTTTCTAGTGGTTTTTTTTGAGGGACAGTTTTGTCTCCATAATCCATTTTACCTGTTGTTTCTGTTGTTTTGTTTATTTATTGTGGATATTTAAAATGTCTTCCATTTCCAGTGTTAAATGTTTATTATTTATTAATCTATGAGAATGTGTTCTTGCATTATTGTTAGTATTATGCTATTACTATTATTTCACTTTAAAATGTTCTCAAAACAACAGTATTATTGTTTATCTCAATAATATCTGGGACAGTTAATCGTCCGGCAAAATTTGCTATTTCAGGTTTGGACCCCAGCGAAATGCAACAATTGTTGTTCTGAATGGACAGAGTGCAGTTTCTGTTCAGGCGGTATGAATTTGTAAGGTTGGGGTAAGAGCCTTGAAGGATGCGCTGTACCTGAAACGTGGTCCGATGGCAGCCACGTGGCGGTTCAAGCCGCTGTTGGATCCGCCGACGCCCAAAGACAGGGAGCGCTGCAGCAAGCTGCCAAAGATCTCCACCTGATCCGCGCTGGAATATTTAGCTATTTCAAACCTCTGGACAAGAAACTGGAATAGAAAAAAGAATGAAATTACAGACATAAAAGGCAAAACAGTGAAAAGAGGGATGTCTATGGGGGAAAAAAAAGCAAAAGACTTTTTCTGACCTGAATCCAGATGTGGTGAGGGGTGACATCTGGAGGGCAGGGCACAGGCTGACTTTCCTCTGACGCGGCAAGCGGATCGGCCTCCACCTGCGCGTCGGAGAACAGGCCCATTTTCAGCTCCACCGTCATCTGCCACGCTCCCGCCATCTCCCGCATAAACTGGGAAGAAGAAGAAGAAGAAGACGCGGGTCTGTGAAGAGACAACGCTAACGAAACATGGGGAAACAAGAGAAGGTCAAGCACATTGAACAGCGTACCGGTACTTCCACCCCCGTACGCGCCGCCAGCAGCCACTCCCAGCATGCAATGGCTGTTTCCATGCCGTGCTCCGTGAACATCTTGAGGGGCGACCAGCAGAGGTGATGCAGGAGCTGAGGGTCGCATTCTGCAGAGTGGAATACGACGGGAGCTGAGTCGTAGCATCGGGAAACATAAAACGTAACAGACCGATAAAGTCGTACCTTTGCTGCTGATGAGCAACGCGGCCAGCTTGAACATGGCCTCAGTGAAGGCCTCGGGCTGAGCAGAGTCCAGAGCCTCCTCCATCTGTTTGATCATGATCCGGGTCAGATCCGACTGGCCCCTGACCGCCTGCGCAAAGTGGATCATTCCTGCAACCTACAGAGAGAAAAAAAAACACAGCAAAGATCAGAGGGGAAACATAACCCAACCTAATGCTAACAGGCAATCAAAACTTTAATGTCTATGCTCAGTCAAATGTCCTAAACGTTTCATAGATTAGTTTTTATTGACACATTATTTTCCTTCACACTTCATATTGAGGGTCCATCAATATGAAGCTGTCATAAACATGTTATTTATATCAAAAATGATTTAAAAGAAATTTGACTTCATAATTCAAAGTCTTGAAATTAGGCCTCTGTCTCTTTAAGAAACTCCTGCTCTTTCTGAAATCCACCTTCAGAAAGTCATCACAACATGGCTCCTCTATTAACCCTTTAACAACATTTTAAACAGCATTTCACTGAAAAGCAGCTCCTAGAATGAAATCAGCAGATGCAGCGTTCCACCAGCTGTTTGCCAATTGCTGCTGGCTAGTCTGAAGGAGCTGAGTAGTAGGGCTGCTCTGGCCCCCCTGGCGTTTTACACAGCTGAATGGTTGCCGAGCAAGATTAAAGGGTTTCTCAAATATGCATGAAAGATATCCAGATATGTTTTTGATGAAGGAATAACATTATAACATCATATAAATCTTGAAAAAGTACATTTTACGCAATACTGCTCCCTTAAAGCTTTTAGAAATAAAGTCAGAGGAAGAACAAAAGTTATAGAAAGTTCTTTAAAGTGGAAGTGAATTTCATACAGAAGCATGCCGGCTCTTCATTGCTACAACACAGAGTCAGACTTGCAGTGATTGTCATTTCACTTCTTCACCATTTTGTACATCTGTAGTCTCAACAGCTAAACGGATTTAGAAATCTAGTGACGCACGATACACCTGCATTCTCATTGGTATTGGTCAATGTTAGTCAGTTTTTCACATATTGGTTTTGGTCCAATAAGTAATACTGGATTACGTGATATTCAGCACAATGTGGATGACCGTACCTCTCCAGCGTATCTGTTCCGTAGGTTCAGGGATGCCATGAAGTTGGAGTAATCCTTCTTCACACAGGCTGGCCTCTCAGTCAGCTGGGTGGACTAATTGAGAAAGTGATTGAAATTAACACCATTTCTTAACGCCACACCCATTATGTCATCTCTAAAATCTTCTAAAGTCCTGGCATCTCTCAGGGTTGTATTCTTGGCCTCCGTTTATTTCCCCATTTTTAAATCTCAAAATGTTCTCTTCACGTTTGTAAAGTAAAAGAAAATAAAAGAACATGTCTGTCTGATTGGTCAGAATGATCCAGTTACACAACTTAAAGCAAGTTAAATGAAGAAGTCAGTTTGTGACTCACCCCCAGAGTGGTACTCTGTCTGTTGTAGCCAGCAAAGTGCAGGATGCTTTCAGTGGCCATGGCCAAACCCGTGTGCTGGGATAGACCCGAGACCCAGTTCTGATGTTTGTTCAGGTACTCCTGACACCGCATGGAAACAGGGAGTTCAAACTTTAAATGTTAGTTTCTCTCATGCTGGACATGTTAAGTTGACATTAACATTTCTTAGGATTGACACATAGCATTTAAGAATGGCACAAAATGTACTTTTTCAGTAGACTTTATACAAATATCCTATTGATATAGGAGTATAATGACTTATTACACATACTTTCAGTTTCAGCTTTCCTTTAAAAAAATCTAAAGGTCTAAATAAGAATTTCTCACTAAGTTTCTTGACTTTTAGCAAACAGAAATATTTTTAGAAACTATAACCAACCTGAAACAGGAGAAGTTTGGTCTGATTTAACCTCAAACAGTGAGAGAAAATGGCATATATTCTGCATATGTAAACTTCTGGTTTCAACTGCACAGAGCTGCTTTGCACTGCACTCTTTAAGACGATAGAGGAGAAAAGGCTTGAGAATTATTACCTGCAGGTGGGACTTTGTTACAGACGGAGCCCACTTCATAGCCTCCTTAAGGATTTCTCCACACCGCGCAGCAAAATCTTTGACAATGCTCTAAATATTACAGAAAGAAACGTTAACGCAACATGTTCGTAAGTGATTTTTGGGATTTTATTTAGCATCGAGATGAGTAAAAAAATTTTAAAAAGAGTTACCTCCCTGGCTTCATATGTGTCCGGGGCAGTGATTCTGTACGGAGTGTCAGGGATGTCATAATACGGCTGATCTTTATGAATGTCCTGCAACACACCGTCATGACTCATAAAGTCATGGTACAGATTCACAGACACACACTGCTTTGATGGATTAAACCAGGGGTGTCAAACTCCAGTCCTCAAGGTGTCCTGCAGGTTTTAGATGTGCCACAGGTACAAAACACTGGAATGAAATGGCTTAATTACCTCCTCTTTGTGTAGATCAGTTCTCCAGAGCCTTAATGACCTAATTATTCTATTCAGGTGGTGCAGCAGAGGCACATCTAAAAGTTGCAGGGCAGTGGCCCTTGAGGACCAGAGTTTGACACCTGTGGATTTAAACAATCATCACTCACTGCACTGAGGGACAGGGAGAGAGTCTGCAGGATGTCCAACATGGTCTTCAGCACCCGGCCGCTCCAAAGCAGGTGGGGGAACCTGAGGGGAGAGATATTTGGAGTGTTTATGAAAGAATAAGAGGTCATTTTGAGAGGAAGAACTGGTGGATCAGAGCAGTCTTACGTTTCAGCCAGACCAGACAGATATTTGTCGGCCACTCTGCGGATCCGCTTGTGGATGTGGTTGAAATTGACCAGGAGAAATTGGGCGTGGCGTTCCAGCTCCTCCTCGTGAGCTTTGGTTTTAGGCTTTTCAAACAAAAAATATGGTAAACAAACTCAGAAACAATAAACAACAAATAGTATTATATTTGTTGAACATAAATATGTTCATTTTCTAACAGGGTTTGAAATTATTGATGTAATGCAGACATCAGGATTGATAACAAGTACGAGCGAGTTCAGTTGGTTCTGAAAGAGCGGAAAGCCTCACGTACTTTTTCAGCCATCATTTGAAGGAAAACCTCAAACACCTTGTCGCTGACAGCGATCACGCACTGCATCATACCTGGAAAAACATGAATTTAATTACACGAGGGACAGTATTTCTCTGTCAGAGAACAGTTTTTCTCTTCTGTTGCCCTTACCAGATTTATCCTTCTGTATCGCTCGGTCTTCAAAGTAACGAAACATGACCTGGAAGCGGTCCGAGTCCAGAGAGTGAAGCATCCTGAACATAATGAAAAACAAAAACAGAGATGGCACGAGATCATGTTGTTCGTGTAAAGAACAACGCTGCAGCTAAAGATTATTTTAGTAATCGATAATTCTGATTATCACATTAAAAATAATAGCCACAGATTACAGATTATTTAACCAGTCAAGTCTCTTTTATACAATAGGAGAAATACATTTAAAGATGCAAATAAGCAAACAATTTGTTCTTTTTCTAAACAAGACAATAAACATTTTATTGCCTAAAATGCAATAAAATAGCATTCATTTAAACAGAGTGAAACTATGCCACTTGAGGAATGTATATGTATTTTCTGCAGTTTTGTCTTAGTTACTGCTCTGAATATCTTGCCTGTTTTTGAGTCTGTATTCTCTGGTTAACGATTAATCGATTGCTAAATTAATGGACAATTATTTCAATAATCAATTTGTAATGATTAATCTGATGAATCTTTTCAGCTATAGTAAAGATTAGACTTCCTTTTGTTGTGGAGGCAGCATTTTACCTCATGTACTCCAGCCTGTAGACAGACAGCAGGTATGTGGACATGGCAAAGTCCAGCTTGTTGATGAGGGCGGCCACCTCTGGAGGCGGGTCCAGCAGGTTGATGATGGTGCTGCGCAGGTCATTCAGCTCCGCCTGAAGCGTAGCAGCCGGAGTCAGAAAACTGTGCACCAGCTTCTGTGTGTGTGTGTGTGAGTGCGTGTTCATACGGGAGTGACGGTGTCGTTCTTCAGTGCAGAGTTATACTGAAGCTCGGAGCGTAAAGGCTCCCCACTGGGAAACGTCAACAGCGGCGATTTGGTTGCAATTTCACAAACTCCTTCGTACCACTCCTCTGGCCACAAGCCTGATTGTTTCAACAGAGATGGAGGGAAAGAAGAAGACAATAAATACAGTAGAACGCATAGATTTACAAATATCCTATGTAAGAAGACAACAGTTCTTGTTCTCGATATCTGCAGGTTTCAGCAAGCCAAATGTAAGACTTTTTAAGACCCATTTTAATACCACTATGAATGAAGTTTAAGACGGAAAAACTATAACATCCCGATCCTGCTGTATTAGAATCAAGAATAGTAAAAACTGTGAAATTTCCTGGGGTCTGTTTGTGGCTCTTGGCAACAGCTTTGTGCTTCTCGTATTTCCTGTGGCTCTCTTATACTTTAAGATTTTTTTTAAAAATTTGCACTTAAAGGCTCCATCTCCATTCGTTTCCTATGCAGCTTGCTCGATGAGGCGACAATCGGTAGCTCTCCTCCAGCCAACTGAACAATGACATTCTCGTAAATGCTGACCTGTGATGCACAAATTTTCACCTCGAATGTCGATGACTGAAAACATTTAAATGAATGTTTGAATCTTTTGCTTCATTTTCAGCTTGCCATACTAAAAATCTTGATAAGATTTTATCAAGATTTTTAGGTGAACGACAGCATAAATGATTTACAAGCAGGGTTGCATAAACGCGTCATACCTGAGCCCTCCACTGCGAATCCCATGACGACAGAGTAGAGCCAGAAGTCTCTGAACAACTTCTGCAGACGCGGCTTTGCCTCCTTTATTGGTGGCAACCTCTTCGTCAGCTAGCATGGAAAACATAATTATGCTTAAAAACGGCCAAAGGTACACCTGGAGGTTTAGCATTCGGCATAGTGAAAAAAGGTGCTTCAGTTTACAGCTTCTCAACACAAAAAAAACACAAAACAAGCAAAGAGCTGAACATCTGGATCACTTACCACAGCTATAACCGGAATGAGGACGCCAAGGTTTCCAGCACTGCTAGAGGCCTGCAGAGAAAGAAATGACGACGTGTTTCTGCTTTCCAGCATGAAGGTATTCAAAGACGACATAATTAAAGACAAACCTCAGAGTGCCATTGCTGGATAAAGATTTTCTATATGCATATTTTAGCTTAACATAACTAATCTTTTAGAACTCAATCTTAGCGAAGAACTGTCACACACAATCGTATGATTTCCGTAAGATGTCTATATGAAAACTGTAAATGGGATTTTAAATTAATTTCATGAATCATTTTGATTCCTTAAATTAAGTTAGAAAGAAGACATCATTATTGGAGGTAAACAACTGACCCAGCAGTGTGAGGTGAGGTGAGGCCAGCCCTGAGACTGGTGGGTAATAAAGATGGGCTTTACTGTAACAATTCCTCTCCAAGTAAACTCTAGAAGTCAAAATTCACTGTGCTTACATCAACATTTTTATGCGCATTTAAAAGTTTGATGGAAACTTCAAAATTGGAGACAATTTCTTCAGTTTTGCAGAAACGTTTTTACGCTCGCTTGAGGTTTAGCTTTTCGAAAAAACAGAGTTAATGTGCTAAAGGAAAGATGGAAACACATTTACTGAATAAGTTTTGACGTAGCAAATCTTCCCTTCCACTGCTGGGATGTGCTTTACTAGAGGTACGAAACTATGAGAAACTTCTAAATCCAAATCTCTCCAATTTTCTGAGATGTGTGATTCACACTAGTTTATAACCTCTACTTCCTGTTTAATAGAGCCACACGCAGCGTCAATATCTGATGAAAGGGTGCCTTAATTGCGTTGTCTTTTTTTTTTGCGATATTTTAATAGTTGGATGAAAACAGTAAAATGGACTGTCCGAGTTCAGTAAATGTTCAAACGTTGAGCGTTTGAACATACAAAGTGTACCTTCAGGGCTGGGCCTTTGTCCGAGGCCCGCTCACTGGCTCTCTTCCCCTCTAAGCCCAGCTGCACAAAAAGCTCCAGCAGGTTGACCAGGAGCTCGTCCACCATCTGCTCGGCCTGCATGTTGGCTGCGATGTTACCCAGAGCGTTTATAACAGCCAGAGAGCAGTGTCTGCACAGAAAGGAGGGAAGCAAGCAGGATGAAAGTCCAGCATACAGCTTTACAACATCATGGTAAATAAGCAGCAACATCTAATCTATAACTGTCTCTTATGTTTCATTTAGGTAGTTTTTACTAAACACTTGAAAATCTTTAAAGGGGCAGTATCATGTGTTTTTCAGGTATATAGTCACATTTTATATCACAATCAAGTAACTCTGTTGACTTAAGCTATTATAAAAATTCTGAATATAGCAAATATGACTTCAATTATATATATTTTATAATTTAACTCCCTGAAATTGGGCCTCTGTCTCTTTAAGAAACTCCTACTTTTTCCGAAGCTCCGCTTTCAGGAAGCCATCACGATATTAATTCTCTAGCAACATTTTTACCAGCGCTGGACTGAGAAGCAGCTCGTATTAAGAGCTCAGCAGATGCACAGTTCCTCCAGGTTGGTTGCTAATTACTGCTGGCTAGTCTAAAGGAACTGAGTGGGGGCTTGGTTGCTTGGAAACTGCAGCTCCGTCAGACCTTTGGCGAGCCAGATACGGTTGGAGGAGAAGATTGGCTTCACATGTGTCGGCTGATCACCCAAAACCAAGGAAATGGCTGCACCTCTTTATTAAGTGACATCTTAAAGCCGTTGGTTCCACTGCACTTTACTATTTACAGGTGCACGCCACAGATTTTCAGATGTAAAAATGCTTAAAACCGTGTGTCCTTCTCTTTCCACTTCACACTTATTGGTCAATCACATCAAACCCCAAAAATATGCATTAAATTTGTGGTCGTCAGGTGAAACGTGAGAATATTCCTGCATTGCATGATGGAAGAAAAACTAAATGGCCTGCATATAACCACCAGGGCTATGTTGTAAACTGGTTCCCCTTACCTGTAACCGTGGTCTTTGTAGTCTTTGGTGGAGTAAACCAAGGAGCTCGCTTTGACACTGATCTGCTGGAACAAATTCCACACTTCCTGGTAGATGTATTGCTACAAGAGAAACAAGAGCGAACACAAATTTCATTTTTTTTAAAGTGATGACTCACTTTTAATTGTTTTTTTGTTATGTGAAAATATCCATTTATTTGAATAATTAACATCACAGTTAGCAGCGGTGAATCAGCAGTTTATCTGTGACTGGAGGTGAGAAAAGAACCTGTCAGCTCTCACATTGCCTGTGATCACCATGCAGCCCAGCTGATCTATAATGAGGACGTCGAGCTGCGAAGGTGGCTGGCAGAACTTCTGCTGCAGGATCTGCAGGATGGGCTCCATCACCCTGGGCGTGTCGCGCAGCGCCACGGCGATGTGGCCCAAAGCTCTGATGGTGTGGTCCGGGATCAGGTGAGCATCCCTGGAAAAAGAGGAAATGACTTGAAATGATCTTGTTTCGGCACAATTAGGTGGGTAATTTTTTTTTTCTGGATCTAGCTAACTTGTCATTTTCCTGGTAGATGTAGAGACGGTTGGACAGACTGGCGAGGAAAGCCTCCACGATGACGTTATCCATCGTGAGGCCAGCTTTCAGGCACCTTGGGAGAGAGCAAAGAGGGAATCCTGGTTTGGAACTTGGGGGAAAAAAAAAATCATAACTTCCTGTTATGCTAACTGTTATGCTACCTGATCCTTTTGAGGACTTTCTACTGGCAAAGAACATTAAAATGCATATTAGGACCTCATGCAGTTTTCTGGGATAGGTTTTCCTCCTTCTTTCATTTTTACTCCCTGGAACCAAAACCAAATGAAACAAAAGCAGATAGAAATCCACCCCAAAAACATCTCTGCTAGGTCATTTCAGTCCCCTCTCCTTCTCTGCAGGTCAAATTTCTGTTAACTTCAAAACAAACAACTGGAAATCTGCATTTCTGCTTGCAAACAAAATGTAAAACTGAAAAACCAAGCAAATTTATTTGCATACCAAGTTCAGCAACATGGCAGTTCAAAGTGCTTTGCATTGTAGAAACATTAAAAAACCCCATAATACTCACATCATATCATCAACAGTTGTGAAAACCAATAACATATTTCATTGAATATGTGGGTCAATGTTCCATTTATTGTGGTTCAAAAGCAACTCTAAAGAAATGGTGGCTTTGTAGTCTGGATTTAAAACAGAGTTTGCATCTAAATACTTAAATAAAACCCTACAAACTAAATAGAAATAAAGCAGTTCAAAGAATGTGGACATTATTTTTTCAGAATTTCCTTAAATATGGAGAGAGACATCAAGCCTTTTCTGTTGGTTTTTTTTGTGTGCTAACTCACCTGCATATGTTATCGATGGAGATGTCCCGCAGCTGTTCGTACATGGAGGGCTGGCTCTTCTTGCTTGCACTGGTGCTGATGGTTGACTGAGAATGTTCATTGGTCACATGGATCTTGATGTCACTTCCACCTTGAAAAGACAGTTATTTTGTAAGACACACTGCATTAGTGGGCACATTTCCACTAATCTGCTAATAGAGGAACTAGGTTTGTATTTAGCGCTTTTCCTAACAGAATATGTTTAGTGCAGTTAGCGTCCCCTAACTTTAATTTTCCAAACCACTTTACTTGGCTGTTTTGTAAACAATGAGTTGAATAAAGTTCGGCATTTGGTCATCAACTGGTATGATGACCAAATGCCATCATACCAGTTGATGATACTATTCACATGAATATTATGTGAATACTACTTCACATAGTATTCACATACTATTCACATGAATAGTATGTGAATACTACTTCACATAGTATTCATGCTCTTATTTTGAAATGAGTGAAGACCGTTTATGTTGCAGTTTTATTTTCAACAAGACACATACAACAAGAAAATAAAACATGGACAGTTGTGAAGATTTAAACAGAAATACATTATATAAGGGCATTACATAGTATGTAAATTCTAATGCTCTAGGGTTGCAGTCTCAGCATTAGCTTCTGCTAAATACCATAATTACTAAGTACTTTTGCTATTGCTACAGAATTAGCTGCTAGAAATAAAAATAAAATAGTGACATTATTCTGCTAAAACCATTTTTTAAAATTGTTTAAAATTAATAACGGAGGAAAATGAAATTCAGTTACGTATTATGGTAATAGTAAAGATGTAATAGTCCAGGGAGGTGCATGCCACACTTTTCCTTCCACTTCAAAATAATGTGCCACTTTTTGTTGGTTCATCTCATAGAATTAAAAAATTGGGTATTTTTACTATTTGGTGTTTGTGACTTAAATACAAGACATCTATGATAACACTGCATGCAACCCCTCAGTCTGAGGAGGTCAACTTGTCCACTTGGGAGCGCCGTTGTTACCTGGAGTGCACTGGCTGTGATATTTGTAGAGCTTCACCAGAACAGGAGAGGGCACCACCAGGAAGTCTCTGAGAGACGTGGTAACGGAGTGCGCCACGACAGGAAAGCGCTCGCACAGACGACCCAAACCCTGCGCACAAACACAACACGCACATCAGAGCCCTGGAGGTACATGACGATGCTAGGCATCGAGCTCTGAACCACTTTCCACTGATTTTATGCAGTCAGGAAGTAACAGTGTAGCTATGCTGGCAGCTCAGTGACCCTTTTGTCACCAAGTGAAGTCAGAGCTGAGATAGAAGGTCGGGAGAAATAAATAGAAAACCTGAAGTCCAGCTAATGAGCAGCGTACCAATATGCTAAACAGATTAAATGTTACACCAACACAGTGTCAAGTAAGTTCACTGCGCTCCTGCTTTCACTAGGCCAGGCAGACTGTTTTGAATTACAATGAATGTTTTACATAGAGAAGCAGAGAATTTTAGATTTTTGAATGTATGCGTATTCATCTCTTTGTATCTTAGATACACTAGAATAATCATCAGGTTCAACAAAAACTTCTGGAGATTTGGAGACTAATTAAATCAAACTGCATACTTTGCCAGACTAGGCTCTCCTGTAATTGCTGAGAACTCACCAGACGAAAGATGAAAGTCAATAAAGCTCTAAGTGCTTTGTAACAATGAAAACACATTTGAGAATTTATTTCTCTCTTTTTTTTCTCACCTGTAAGCAGCATATGAGGAGGGGCATGTGGGCGATGATGACTTTACTAGAAGTCTTCGACTGCAGCTTCTCTGACAGTTTGGTGCAAAGGTTCTCAGCTCCTGGCGACAAAAATAAAAACAAAACAGCTTTCAAGTAATGTGAAAAGTCAAATGAAAAGTCAAATTGTTAGACTGGGTCAAACGATCCAGGTCTCACCCTGTTCCTCTGTGACAGCCCAAACCATGAGGTCAACACAGGCAGCGTTGGCCTGGCAACGCAGTTTGAGCGGGCTCAGTTCACTCTGGAGGTACTCCACGTCATGGAGAATCCTCTGCAGCTCTGACTGGCTGCTGCTGAACTGCTCCAGGACAAAGTCGTGAACCTCCTTCACATAGTCTGTCTGAAGGTCTGAACCATGAAGAACCGATTTATTTATTAGGGAAACTATGATTCACTCTTAGTCATAGTTTTCTAGAAGACTTGAAAAAAGACAACAACGGTTTCCTCACCTTTCAGATTGTACAGAGTGTCTCTCAGCATTTTAAATATGGCCACATATAACGGATCACTGAACGTCTTGTAGTAAAGATGAATTTCTGGATTGCTCTATGAAGAGAACAGCACCACTAAGTAATAACCGTTACAAGCACGGGTGCACAGATTTCAGTTTTCCGGTCTGATTATGATTTTGGCCGGGACAGATTTTTCTTTTCGTCTTAAAAGTTGCTAAATAAAGCGACAGAGTTGATAAGTTGGCAACAGTGATGCAAGTAATTGCAAGTAGTAAATCTGACATATTCACAGAAAAGAGAACAAACTTCGATGTAGGAGTCCTACCTCATGGTATTCTGCTAAGATGCCATCCAGTGACTTCAAAAACGACTCGGAAACAAATTGCTCAACCTGATCAAGACAAGCAAGCAATGTTTATTTTAACAATAAAATAATGGCAGACGACATGAACTATTCTATGCAATACTGAGGTAATAGTCTAACTACGAAGACTGAAGCCAGAACAGATTTCAGTTTTGCACTGTGCTCTGAATAGTGGTGAAAGTGTTGAGTGTAGCTAGCGCTAACCATGTGAAGGAGCTGTCTGAGCATCTCCAGAGGGACCTGGAACTCTCCGGAGCTGCTCCCAGTGAAAAGAGGAGAGACAGAGAAGCTGGAGCTGATGGTGGAGAAGTAATAATCGGGGTCCACGGCGCTGCCATCAGGGAGGTAGGAGCCTGGGGGAAGAGAAGAAGTGCTTTGAGGTGGGAAGGAGGTTCTTTTGGGAAAAAAAAGTGGTGAATTAGTCAATGTGTTGTGTAACTTGAAATCACGAAAATAAATGTGTTTAATGGAACCTCAGCAATTTTAAAAACAATGAAGATGACAGGAAGCGGTGGGAGGAATATTGTTTTGTTTTTTCAGACAACATGCAGCTGGCTCCACCAGAGTTCTCACAGCGTCACACAGCTCATATAAAGTTGTGTGTCATTCTAACATGGTGAATTCACAGCTCCTCTGTAAAATCACCAATTACAATTTCTCCATAACACTGCATAGGAAGCTGCTAATAATTTTTCGCAGTAACAAGCTTATTCATGTGTGATTTTAATTTTATTTCTGATCTAATGGAAACAATTTGCCAAATTGTATTTTTTCAGTGTTAACAAGATGCTGACAAAGATTTGTGCACATTTGCGATGGAAATGTAAGTAAAAGCAAACATTTGGAAATGTGAACATGTTGCGTTTATATTATGCTTCCTGGAGCATTTCCATTATAAATGTGTGCAAAGCTTTGCCAATATCCCAATAATGTCAAACAATATAATTTCATAATTGTGATGCTTCCATTAAATAAGAAACGCAATTAAAATCCTATGCAAATAAGTTTGCTCATGCAATAAGTAAACACACCACACAATCATCCTCCAACCATTTCCTGTCATCTTCATCTTCTTCTTGGTTTATGCCAATGGCAACAACTGGTTGTTGATCATGTGACTCGTGTGACGCAGAAAAAATGTTTCCTCTGTAGTTTTGCTAAATAAACCAATTTTGAAATTGCAGTGTTTCCATTAAGTTAATTTATTTTCAAAAATTGTCAAATTGTGCAATAATATGATCAATGGAGACAATCATGGCACTGTACAGGCTGTGTTTACCTTCAAAGTACTGCGCAGACAGATCGGCAGGAGAACTGGGCGTCAGTCCCGTTCTCTCTGGACTTGCCTACAAAACAGACACATGGTGGATCTTATTTTAATGCGAGTCCCAAGTCGACTTGCCTGTTCCACTCTGGAGTCGCTGATACCTGTTGTGAAACGCTGGACACGGAGGAGGTTTTACGTTTCAGAGAGTCTCCCTGACACACGGTGAGCAGAGAGCTCGGCAGGATGGAGCGGAAGTCGTTGAAAGAGCGCCGTCTGGCCACATCGCCGCAGTCACCCGCAGAGAGAGATGGAGCAGCAGGTCGGGGGAACAGCTTGGACAGCAGCGGCTCGTCCGTGTTACTGTATCGCCCAAACGCCCTGGCCACACCGAGCAGGCTGGGCACAGTGTACCTGCACAGGTATCCTGCGAGACGAAATGGACGCAAAGGATAAGAACATCTGGGATAACTAGGTGAAACATGGAGAAACTGTAAAGGGTGTTAGGTTAGCACCTTTATCGTGAGCATCTGGATTTTTGCAGATATCTTGGAGGACCTGCATGATTTCCATGAGCGCCTCCAGGATCTGAAATACAAGGCTGGCTTTTCAAAAACTAGTTCATGATGACGTAGCGCAAAAGTCATTAACTCTCATGTATGCCATAACTGTATAGTTCTATCTTCAGACAAGGGAGCAGATGTTATATTATTCTTGTGTCAGCACAGATATTCCTGGCTTTTATGGTGTCACGGACCATCACAGTGCATCAAGACCTCAACAACAACTGGACAAAATTCTGTATTTCTTTGACCAAAGCGGAGTAGGACCCTTGCATCTTTAGGGTATTGTTGTGGTCATGTAGAATAATATCAAGGGTGTGACCAGCCAACCATTCAAGGAGAAGTGATAGCATTCAGTAGGCCATCTGTGTATCATCAGCATATTAAAAAACTCAACTGAATTTTTGGAAAAGTTGAGCCAAAGAAAGGATATATGCAAAAAGAGAAACAAAAACAGACAAAAGTATAGATCCCTGATCTACTTTAAATAAGTCACATGTGTTATTTTCTTCTATTTTTTTTTTTTTTTTTTAATACAAATAAAGCCTAAAAGTGCAGCTTGTTATTCACAAACACACTTACTTGCCGTTTAGTCTTTTCATTCCAAACGCTTCACCATTTTTAGACTAACACAAAATCATCTCAAACTGCTTCATGTCAAAATACTGCAGATATGCCTAGTGATTAATATTCTACACATACTAGGATTGTATTGGAAGCATTTTACATCTAGTGGTCAGAGCGTGAATGACGCATATTATGATGCAGGCATAAGACTGCTTCTTTATTCAATTTGTCTGTTATTGTGTGTTTGGCCCTATCAAATAAACCTAATAAATAAATAAAAGACACCAGCAGTAATTTTACAGTGTTAGACTGTATATCAGACACTGTGCTGATTGACCAGAGTGATTTTACAGAAACATATGCTGTTGTTCTGTTTAGCCATAGTAAGATCAATAAAATAATCTACATACCCGACATTGAAAATGTATTCACTTACTATTATGCCCAATGTCACTAATTTGCATCTTACTATAAGTTTAGATCCAATACATCTGTTGGGTATAAATAAAGAGAATCTTTATTTTATTTAACATTTGCCAGACAACAAAACCACCATTATGCTATTTTTGTTATATAATATGAAATAAATATAGGCAATAAGGGGTTAGAAACCAAGGCACCGTAATTTTATTTAAAATCTGCATCTATCCACGGCTACTCTACTAATGCACTCACTAAACACTAAGTGCATGTGAATCCGTATGACTAAATAGGAACATATAAGCACACACCTGTCCCCTGAAGTTCTCATCTCTCTGAGCAACATCTGAGAGCAGCGTCACAAGACAAAAGCTGAAGTTTTCTGCGACCGGAAGAGTGTCTGTAGGACAAGACAAAAACAGAGATTAAAACCTTCCGATGACAGTTTCCAGACTTGATCTGATCACCACAGTGATACCGACCCCGCCCTTTGCGTTCCGAGCTCTCCTCGATCCACTGAACCTTGGGAAGCCCTCTGAGCAGCCCAAGAAGGTAGGGGACGATGACGTCTTTGTGCTGCAACCCAACAGCATCGTCGCATTTAGCAAGTCGCCCTTCCTGTGAACGCACGGCGAAGCGGCAGAAACGGGTCTTACCTGCAGGTTGGACTCTACCAAGAAAATCCCAAGAGCAGTCACGGCGTCCCGCCTCCTCTCATCAAGCTGGAAGACGCCTCTGAAGTCCACAGGGCACATGCAGTGCAGCTTCTGCACCTGCAGTGCAACAACACAGGTTAATAAAACAGACGTTTTGTTCAACTGTATGAATTAGAAGGTAACCGAGGCCAATGCTGAAGAAGAGAGCATTGACTTAAATTTAGAGTTGTGTCATTTTAGGGTTGATTCGAAAATGTGTGATTTAATAAATCAATGTGATGCCACAGTAAAATCAATGTATTGTGATAAAAAGCGTTCATGTACAGGAGTGGGCATTTATCTTACCGTATATTATTTATTATGATAAACTTTCTAACATAATAAGAATTTAGATTTATCGTTGGGATGATAAAGTCCAAATAATGTTTAAAGCACTCCAAAACTATCTGTATTCCTAGTTTTACTATTTTCTCCATTGTTTGTCCAATGATGCATCAATAAATATCAATGCATTTGAAAATATAATTACTGCAGTTACTGTGAGCACTTTAGTGATACAAATTACACTTCTTCTTTATATGACTGGTGTCCTATTTATGTAAATAAATAGGGGAACCCATAACTAACACATTTACTGTTGACATGGCCTTCCCTGCAGGGCTACTTTAGCTCCATTAGTCTTAATGATTAGGTTCCTAAATGCCTTTTAGGAACTAAGCCAAAAACCTCCTGTTACAACCCAAAGAGAAATTTCTACCCTCAGGTCAGCAAAATGAAAAACTTCATCCACAAATGTTATGTGACCCTTAGAAATTTTTTTTTTTTTTTTGTAATTTCAGAGAAATAGCTACCATAGAAGCACAGATTAAATTCCATTTTTAGGTTTTCAAATGAGGGAAAAAAAACATCTACAAAAAGAAAATGCTACTTTTTTATATATATAATTAAAATGGCTTTTTAGAACAAAAAATATTCAACTTAATAACATAGTGTGCAAATAAAAAACGGAAGGAAGCAAAACTGTTGTACTTTTAAAAGCCCTATGAAAATGACTGACTTTACTGACTAACTGTGTAATAATCGCTGTTTTATTGTGACTTCCTGGTCTGCTTCCTACTGTGTTGTAACTTTCTTATTGAGTTAAACAATTTCTTTCAAATCAAAGTTCAAACACCCAGAAAAAAAAAAAGCAGAAACAAACCTGACTGATCATTAATCTTAAAAACACCATGAAGTAAAGCGGTATTGTTGTCGAAACGGCCTTTTCATTACATCAGGTCCTTCCTGTTTAAAACTTCCTAATTCTGAAATCTCTCAACAATAAGTTTTTATAGGAGTATATCAATGGAAACGTATGTTGTGCAGTCCTACCTTGTTGTTATGCACATAGAAAAACTAACCGAGTAAGCAAAATGATTATTGCTTAAATTCTGCTGAATTTATTATTTTATCATTTAAAATAAGGCAACATAAGAACAAATTATTATGGAGAGGAGGTAGGACTAAATAAGTCTGTACTTCTTCCCAAGTGTAAATTTATTTGGGGCATTAATTGTGTTTACTCTTGTTCTCTATGTGTTTGAAAGAAGTGAAAATTGAATTGAAATTTGATCAGAAGGGAGATTATTGATGTCATCACTGCAACAACAAAAAGTATTAAACAGAATATATATATTAGTAGCATATAAACAGATTAAACACCAGTTACAGGGAGGAGTGCTGCGTAATATTTAAAAAAAAAAGAGAGAGATTGCCTGAAACAGAACATTGATTAAACAATTAAACAGTAGTTCAACCACAGGACAGGATGCATGGGTTGAATAATTGATTAACACATAAATGGATGAATTACTCAAGACAAATTGATTGCTGCTTATCAAAAAAGGTCAGACTGTAATTTCCAACCGGAGTGCTTTCATGAACATTGCAGTCTGCTGTTCCTGGGTTTGGCTCCTCTCAGGGTTTCTTCCTGTCTACAGTTCCTCCATTGTCACCCTCCACCCTGTGCATGCTCAGGATATTGGATGCAATTCTAGTATTTACTATTAAAATAAATCCAATTGTCAAACCTAATATTTAAAATCGAACAGAGTGCAATGCAATATAATTTTAAACAGAATTATGTAAATGTGATTCCTTTTTTTTCTTTCTTCATCTTTACTTCCTCTTTAGAATGTCCTGAAACTTTTATTGGTCTTAAGGGATTTTTTTTTTTTTTTTTTTTTTTTTTCGTTTTGTTCAGAGTTTCTTCCATTATGTCCATGACGCACATTGGAGGTTAAAGGAGAGTAAAACACAGGAAGAAGCTGCTCGTTCAGTTCCACCCTGAGCAGATTAACTGCGGGCTAAAAACAGCCAGCCGACACTAAAACCCACTGCGCAGCGACGCTAAACCTCCAAATAACAATAAACCTCCAAACTACCAGAGGAACTTAAAGTCGGTTCCGACCCACAGAAACACTGGCGCACACCCGGTACAGAGAGAGCAGCGAAGTTCAGGGCGTCAATGTCAAATTGAGAGTAAAGGGTTGTTACTAGCCTGTCACTACCAGCTAGCCGGACTGTTACCTTGTCTAGCGGCGCGTGCTGGTGAGCCGCGAGCGACCGAGCCAGAGACAGCACGGTGTTGAAGTAGAAGCCTCTGCATCCTCCTCCGGTCAGAGACATGTCGAACCATTCCCGGACTCCGCTACACAGACGCAAACATCCCCCGTCGCTCGGCCCAACCACAGCAGACACAGAGGCTGCTGGAGGTACGGTGGGCGGGATGGCCAAACAGTGCCAAACAAGGTCATAAGCCACTGTGCAACGGGAGAACAGGCTCCGTCGATGCTATTTTAGAAATGTAGCACATTTTTCTGCAGTTTCACAATTCACTCTATTTTTAGAGTATTGTCCATAGTTATTATTCGTATATTAAACTCATGCTATACTTATGAAAGGTCTCGAGATGAGCTGAATTCATATTCGTTCAGATGAGATTTGGGCTTCATATTTAATTTTTATGGGAAATAAAAATAATTTCAATATTTTAATCTTCCAGGATTTAAATGAATATTAAGATTCAATTTCCATGTACACCTTACAAAAATCATCGTCAATCCAATGCAAAAACCAACAATAGTACAGTACAGTGTGTACAGTTTATGAGCAAACAAAAAACAAAACACACACAGAGCCAATAGTCTGAACCATGTTTATTTGTGGTAATCCATAATGAGATTCAAGGCACACGATGTTCTATGGGCTGTGAACATTTTTAGTGCTAATCCAAAAACCCCAGATATATTTAAATAGCTGTGATGGAGTCCAGGGTCAACAGATTAACATGAAAGATAAGTATGATCCACAGTAAACATAGCGTGCTGTACACAAAGACTGCAATAAGTAAAACAAGTATTAGCGCTGCGTGTAAACAAGCCAGTTTCACAAGCTGCAATCTCTAAGTCCATAACATACAATTTTGTTATTATTTGCAGCACAGTAGGTCCTTATTTGGCATAAAAAGTAAAGGCAATTAACTTGAGAAAGACTGAAATGTGATACCTGTATTAAAGAGTCTGTGGACAGAGATGAAAGGCACCATTAGTTGCATCCGAAGCATTGTAAAAGCAAAGTTTACAATTTAAAAAGCAAAAAAAAAAGAAAGAAAAACAAGTATAAAGAAACACTGATGCCGATACAGATGAGTTAAGATATGAACGTGTTAGAAATACCTCAGGCACAGCTGGAGAATTAACAATGTATGAAACCGAGCTCGCTCCTAAAATCTGTAGTGATGGAGGACATCCTTCTCTCGACCTCAAGCTCAAAACGAACCAGAGAAAACAGGCACTTCCCAGGGCAAGGTGTAAATTAATATAGAACATGTTTGTGAATTAAAGGCAAACCATCCTCACATCACCTCCGACTCATCCTTAAAGGTTTATTAAACAAATTATCATACAGCAATATCTTTAAACTACACCTCATAACATAATCTACATGTTTAAACATTCCAGAATTAAGGCATTTGTTTCTTTATTTATTTGACCCTCAGCAGCACACTATTTATTGCATTAGGTACCAATTTAATAAACTCTCTTGTTCCTCACAAGTACAAAAAAAAAAAGAAAAAGGGTTTTAAATGTTAGATCTCTGAGTTGTTCTTTTTTTTCTTCAAGTATATATTTCTTCCTCTAGTGTTTAGATCACATTATAAGGAGTTGGCTGTTAGCTTTTTCTTAAGTTAACACAGCATTAGTTTGTGCTGACAGGCACTAAAATCTCTTAGTAGAGGAGGGCTACAGACTCCTTTTCCGTCAGCTCTTAAGGAAAATTCCCCCATCAGGAAATTTGAGAGAGGCGGGTGGGAAGAGCAAATGTGAGCAGCATTTGTGCATCTCTAAGGTAGGCTGGCAATGCTTGCACTGCTGCTGTGCTGCAAGAAACAAAGAATGAAATATTAAACCAACCCGTTTCTGATTTCTACCTGAAAATATTTGGGTGGTGGACGTTAGAACCTAGAAAACATGATTTAAGAAGATGGGATTTTAGTAACTGAGAGCTACCGGTAGTGCAGCACGCGGGCGTCCGGCTTAGTCAGTCTTCCACACAACGTTCAAGAACTTGACGACTTCCTCGTAGATGATGAAAACGATGGCGACATCCATGCACACCCGACCCAGACGAGGAATGGTACCTTTGTAGAACCTGGATATGTGAGAGAGCATGATGTCACATCAAGACACTGGGTTTCAATTTTGATTTTGCTACTTAAAGCTGCAGTATAGTTAGCTTTTAGGAAAATAATTTTTTTACATATTTGTTTAAGCCGTCACAATGTCCTGATAGTAAAATATGAGACAGATAATCTCACTCCTCTGCCTTTTCCCTGTGGTCCCCCTGCCATCTGCAGCAGCGCACTGCTCTTGGTCAGAAACAGCAAATCACAGCCAGGAGGAGTGTCTTAGCGCTGTCCATCAATAGAGTTTATGGTTGTGTACATGCTGCTCTCTTAGCTTCCGTCAGCACAGCTTCAGCAAACCAGCAATCTTGAGCTCGTACACGCTGTGTGGGGGACGGTGGGAGCAATTCGTACACTAGCCTGATTGACAGTCCTAACACCCTCCTCCTGGCTCCGATTGCCTGTTTCGGAGTAGGAGCAATGGCAATCTCCAGCAATCATTGGAGGAGAGGCAGAGTCCACCCTGGACAGGTCGCCACCCCGTCACAGGGCAACCAAAGCAGAGACCAAAAAGAGAAACTTTTATCCCCAGCTTCAATCTGCCCCATTGCACTTACGCCATTGGTCCTTCATACTTCATGATTTGAACGGCACAGTCCATTGTGCTTTTGTACTTGTGGGCCTCCAGTCCCTGTTGACAAAAACACAGCCCGTCAGCAAGAGCGCTGCAGGTCGAGTTCTGAGGCGAGGATCAAATGTGCGAGGGAGCCAACCTGCATCCTGGTCTTAATCACATCCAGTGGAGTGTTTCCAAAGACACTGGCGGCACCGGCGAAAGCTCCAAACAGCCCGGTGATCAGGGGGTTGATGACTTTGTTGGGGTCATCACCTTGAAGAGGGACGAGAAGCGGTCTGTTTGAAAGAGCTGCAGCTTTAGATGGATTTTTATTACTGCAGCAGTTTGTTTTCATACCTTTGTACCAGTTTCTCAGCGAGGTCATGACATAGAAGCGGATGGCCTGATTGGAGCCCTGCTTTAGCACAGTGGCAGTCAGTCCCTGATAGGTCCCCTTTAGTCCTAAAGAAGCATCAGACAACAAAACTCTTCATTATCAAAGTGAAAGAAGGATATGGTCTGTTAAAATAAACAAATCAGAGATGAAAGATGAACTGCTTGGTCTGTGGAGCTTTTGTTCAATTGAACGAAAACAACATGGACCCAGCAGAATCAATCATTTCCAATGTGGCAGAATCATTATGTGCACAGCGGTGGTTAACCAGCAGGGGGCAGTATATGTAAATAAAGCCTTCCTCACCTTGGGATCTTACAATCTCTCTCACCCCGTGAAAAAATCCTCTGTATTTTGGGTTAGCTGATGTTTGATCGTGGATGAATTTAACCTAAAAAGACAGAAGAAGAAGAAGTGAGTTTAGATGAGTAAAATTACACAGAAAATATCTCAGATATTTAGTTGTGAAATATTTGAAAAGCCATGTATGTTTTTTGACATTTCGTAATTATGCATCAATTTCTGCTGCTGTGTCATGTAAAATCTCAATCAAGTCCAAAGAGATTTGTGATTGTAAAGTGACAAAATGTGGACCTCTTCAAGGAGTTCCACACACAAAAATAATTTTTTTTCTCCCCAAAGTATTGTAACTTTTTAATTATACCTTAACGGTCTCCATTGGACAAACTACAACCACGGCCTCGGCGACTCCAGCTCCAAGACCGCAGAGGAATCCTCGCTTGCTGTCTAGCTTGCCGCTCTCGTCTCGCATTTTGTTACTGAGGAATTCAAACATCCCGAACCTGCCAGGGTGAGGAAGACATAAAGACCATCACTGACACCGCAGAGAAACTCTTGGTGGCTTTGCATAATTGAAAGCAGCAAGTTTTAGCTGGGATGGAGTCCAATATGGAAGAAAGTTGCTGTTTATTTCAGGAAGAAATAAACAACATCACAGAATATGTCAGATTAGCAATGAAGGTTAGTTTTTGTCTGGAGTCTCTCAGAGCACCATAAATATAAATACCAGCGGTGCGGCAATAAATTGGCCCCCGTTTCCTTAATTTTGGGAAATTAAAAACAATTTTATCAACTGGTCTTAACTTTTGCAAAGGTATGAAAATCATCCCTGTTTGATCTGCAGGGAGAGTGGGCCGACTCACACACAGGGTCACATCTGGATGTACACGGTTAAACAATAGTCACTCCACTGTTGCCAACGTAGCAATTTTATTGCTGAAAAAAATTGTTTGTTGTCACAACAGACAATTTTTTTGACGAGACAATGACGTCACGAGTGCTTCGCATGGAGAAATCTTTACTTTCTGATCTAATGCCTGTTACAATGACTGCAACAACAACAAGCACAATTAGTGTAAAAGACAAAAAGGCTGCTTCAGAGAATCTAAACTATAAACTCTATTGTTTATTCGAGAACCACTTGTGTGTGTTTCGTGTTGCGCCTGCAGTACCTGACCGCTGCTTTGGGTATAGAGCCGTAGAGCAGTGAGCTCAGGCCTCTGTAGAGCCCCTTCACCCCATGGCTGTTCACCGTCTGCTTCACACAGTCCACTGTTAGGAAAAAATGGACACAAGTTAGTTTATAAGGCAGTAATGACACCTAAATAGGTTGAAGGGACACAAAGATCAGATGAGTTTTGTTTTTGAGTTGGGCTTGCATAAAGATCTGTGCCAAGGTTCAAGAGTCAAAGGCTGGTTTACGACGTAACAAACGTCTGTTTGCTTGACTCTTAACCTATGATAACAGAAGTTATTAAAGGTTAAATATACATGGAGCATAAAAAGATTTTTTTCTCGCTTTAAAAGGTGAGTTCATTTCTACTTTGTTATATTTGGAAAGCTGATTTTTTAATTTTTTTTTGGTGACAGTAGTTCAGTCATAATATTCAGTAATAATTGAAGCTGGTTTTTTAAATCCAGGCTGAAACAACTTTTGATTTTGGTTCTGTGTTGGGCATCCCTCGATGTTTGGGAAGCTCAATCTAAAAGCCGCAATCTCTGTATCGTATCTGAAGTAAAAAAAAAAAGAAAAGAAAAAAAGGTTGTATCGGGACACCTCTACTAAAACCTCTGTCCATTTCCCATTTAGTTCATTTATGTACGGCTTTCAAACTTCCAACTGTTAAACATGGTGGGGGAAACAGAGAACTATTTACTAATTCTTCTGCTTCACTTCAACTCAACAACGGTTTCCAAAAAAAAATTTAAAAATCCTATGTCAAATATGACTTACAAGAAATTTTAGTTAGTCTGAAGGAGCTGAGGGGAGGAGAGGAGAGGGGAGGTCTGCTCTATGAGGCAGAAGCTGGGAAGCTTGGAACCTGTAGCTAAGGAGGAGGAGCTGCGTCTTGAAGGTGTGGCTACGTTCACCCAGACGTTTTGATCAGCTGAATGGTTGCCATGGGAGATTAAACAATTTCTCAAACAAGCAGGAAAAAATAAAGGCACCATGAAGGAATAACATTATGAAATTATGTAAAGCTCAAAAAAATATGTCATAACAGCGCCCCTTTAAGTTTATGGAATAAATAAAGATGCATGGACTACCTTAAAATTTCAAAAGCAACAAAGAAACAGTTAAATGCTGCTTAGGCCACACTGGGTTACATTAGTCAGGGCAAACTCACCGATTCCTTTGTATTTGGGAGGGTTGGCTTTCTCATCGAGCTGCAGCTGTGTTTTTACATACTCTGTTGGGAAGGTGATGCAGATCTCAATGCCTCCTGCAATCCCGCCTGAGTGAACACAAAACATCTGGGTGAAGATGGTTTCCTGTGGCGAAACCGGGTCAAAGAACCCACACAAAGTGAGCCGCCGAGGAACACAACAGCTCTTTTACACACAACAGCACACGGGACAAAAAATGGCCCGTTCATGGCTTGTTGTTTTTAAGTTTTGTTTACGAAACAATTTATGCACAAAATAGATCAAAGTATTCTATAAAGTTGTAAACAAAAAATATCTAAAATTAAAAATCATCCACATTGATGTTAGTGAACAGCATAAAAAAAAGCACATGAAATCTGAAATATCTGGCATGCACTTGTGTTCAGTCCCCTCTACTTTCATACCCCTAAATAAGATGTCAGTACATTCAAGAAGTCAGTGCTGCAAAGTATGGATAGATTCTTTGTGAATAATGTGAAAACCATTCATAATTTCTTTCCATTTAAATTTATGTAACTTTGAAGTTGTAAAGTTACAACTTAGTACTCATCCTATCTAACACAACTAAACATAAACATTCTGCCAACACAGAATAAAATACAACACAACATGCTTTAAAAACATGAATAAAGCATTACACACGATGTGAGGCATACAGATGTACAAGCAATATAGAGTTGTTAGTGAAGCCAGTGATGGACTGTGAAAACTCCAACGGACGGTACCAAGAGGATCCGGTCCACCTTAAATTCCTTGCAGTCACACATCTGCTGTTGAACAGCAAACATGGCGCCTGCAGCTGATTGGCTCGGCTGACCTCAGTGTGATTCTTGCCTTCAGATCCGCCCCCTGGCCCCGATCCAAGTCAAAGGGGGCGTGTAACCTCCTGATCAGCACTTTGGTGAGCCACCAGAAATCACCCAGTGTCTGAGTGGACACGAAATGCAAACAAGAAGTGTACTGTGTGCATAAAGGGAAGGAAGCTAACATTAAAAAAAAAAAAAAAACTGATAAAATGGGATAAATATACATTTTTTTGGATTTGCTTCATTAAAAAATAAAACCCACAAAAAACCTGTGCTTTAGTTTGAATGTACCCCTATGAATAGAAAAGGCATAGTGTGTTGATGCTCTTAACATGCATCTCCAACAAAAAAACACAAAAAAACAGTCATGCAATGAAGTTCAACACAGCAGTGGTTCAAGGCAGCAATCACCGCAAACAAGTCGGGGGGTTTTGTGCAAAATACAGCCACAGAATTGCAGCCTTCCCAAACCAGGGCTTGCACAAAAACCTTCTAGTGTTTCATGAAAGCCTGTTCTAAATGTGCCAACAGTGCTGGATGCGACACACCCAGGCAGTGTAGTTAGAGGCTGGCACTAAAGCTCTAGCTACATATTAAGCAAGGATCAAAATCACAGTGCACAACACACTCATCAACAGACAAGACGTGGCAGTACCTGCAGTGATCCACATATTCAAGCTGGGGAAAGACAAAGAACCAGTTTGTCGAGTTCAGACGTGTTCCGTCGATTTAAAAATCGTTTTAACAGGATGAAAACAAACAAAACAGACTAAAGTGCTTCTGACAAGACTTAACCAGAGAGAATTTATCAAACAAGCCATTGAAACGTTCTCTAACTTAATAGTCACGGTATTCAGCCTCATGCTATGTCATGCGGCTGCTTTGTCTGCGACAATGAAGATCGGCTCACGTCGGTACGCTGGATGTTTGGAGTGACTTCTACTGAAAGGCAGCCCGACCTCAGTCTTGGTTTGGTTAAAGTGCACCGGTGCAGTTTGAATGCGTGAATGCTTCCTGCTTTCCGCTTCGAAAGCAGGAAGCGGACTAAAGTGCAGTGCATTCTGGGTAGATACGATCAAAACAAACGTGTGAGTCTAGCACTGGCGGGAGAAATGGATCGTGGCCTGTTACCAAAGATGAAAAAAAATAAAATCTTACAATGAAGAAAATCCTTTTATGTTTCCATTTTGTGTAGAAGGAAGTTACTCTCCGTCTCTTCCTCAGAGGTTTTTGTGTGATTTCCTTCAGCAGTGCTTGGTGCAGCGCCACCACAGGCGAGAGAGGGGACGGGTTTTTCAAAGGATTTAGTTCATTTGACACAGTGTATGTGAAAGTGAACCACAGCAACTAAAAATGCAAGAAATGTTGCAATTTTGACCTCCAGTTGAACTGTTGTCATAGAAAATTTTACATTTATATCCTGATGAACTGAATTTTACAACCATCATCCTAATTTACATGGATTCAGGATACAGTGCTTCACAATAGGCATTTCATTTTGTTGCTAGTTAGGTCACATTTTTAGCTAAAACAACATATATGGCAAGAAGAACGACCTTAAGATCTTTCCATTTTGAGTCTAATTTGTTACATTAAGACTAATGTATAATTCATAACTCCTCATCTTGCTGTCTGCTTGCTTAATGGCTGAGGCCTATGCGATGTAAATTTGATTATTTTTGTCCACTTACGAGGTGTCGCTACAGACATCTGACAAGGATACAAATACTGAAAATAATTTAGTTTCTTCTTCTCTGAGTCAACATCGGATAACCGAGCACATCGTCGCTCCCGTGTAGCTTCAGTGAAAACGCCACATCTCTGAATGGAACGCTGACGTTTGAGGACGTGCGGCTACTTCTCCCTGCGGTCTAAACGTCTCAAGCACGCACACACACACACACACACACACACAGATCTTTAAGGGGAGATCTAAGAGGAGCAACAAGCTAAATCTGCATTCATTTGTGTTGGGGAGCTGAAACAACCTCCTACAATATGCATCACGTTGGTTTTCGTCCTGCAAGTTTGTAAATCATAAATTGAGGAACAGTGCATTGTCACAACAATGCTGTTGACAGAGTTGGTCAACAGCATTGTCAGCTTGACATTTGGAACGAAGTATTTTTCTCCCAAGAATCGTTTTTTTGGACGTCTAGCAAAGACTTGCTAAAGTATTCGAGACCTACATACCTACATAGTTATTTACTGGTTTTAGGTTATCTGTGAACATAACTAGGCTCTGGGGGATTCCACTAGAAACAGCAACATCTAAATAGTAAATATGGTGACAACACAAGAGATCGGTACTAGTTAGGCTTTAGTTCAGGCCTGCAACTAATGATTGTTAGTAATAGCCATTATTGTCTAAATTATTCTGACGATTAATCAGATAAGAGCACTTGGCACATCCTTCAGATTCTTCATTTAATGATGTAAGCCTTTTTTTATACAATACAAGAAATATATTAAGAAGTCATAAAAAATAAACAAGTCAAATCCTTTTTTACAAAGGAAAACTTTTTGTTGTTTTTTTTGCCTAAAATGCAACAGCGGTATTCTTTTAGTGAACGCTTGATCATTTCTAGCAACAAAAAAAAAATGCATCTCGAGTTTAAAAAAAACACTTAAATCTACAGCATGTTTGACTTATCAATACAGTGTAACAATGATCTGTTGATTACTTTTCTGGGATGAAATGATTAATAACTGGATAATTAAAGGTGTTTGTTTTTTTTAATAGAATTTGAACCAGGTGAAGCTAAAGTTAATGATTTCTGTATTGAACACATTTACAGACAAAATGTATATACATGTGTACAGATTTGGTTTAATTTATGCTCTGAATATGTCATTCCTTAGGCAAATAGCCTTTTTGGAGTCTGCATACTGCAATCGATGACTAAATTAGCTGATGATTATTTCAATTAATCGATCCGTCACGATTAATCCAATTAATTGTTTCAGCCCCGCTTTAGTTAAGATCTCATTTAAGGGAAAGTTTGAAGTAGAATTAGAACTAGAAATATCTAACACAGAATATCCAGCATTGCTCTATTTAAGTAGCGATAATCCTGAGGTAGTAATTCACTTGTCCATTCTCGTTTTTTTATTCGCTGGACAGACGGGCACATTTCTACCTTTTAACAAGTGGATGTGCAGTAAACTAGTCTCTGGCAGCAACTAAGAGGACTGCAGTGTTTTCACCATGTTTTGTCTTACATAAATATATAGAGTAAGCTTGTTGCTTTTATGGCCTCAACTGTTACTCTGACCACTCCACCCTGAGGACAAGTTTGAAAAAAGTAATCTGTTTGTAACATCGGGGGGGGTGGGGGGAGTTAAGCCCCTGCGCTGAGCCCCTGAACTGAGCCTGGGGCCGGCGCAGGCGTGTTGTAATCTGGGAGCAAAGTGCTTCGTCATGGTGGCTTGTGACCGCGGGCCTCTGAGCAAACCCAACGAGGGCAGCAGGTTAATAAACACCAACTGAACCACAGGGAGTCACGTTCAGGAAAACGGTGGGTGACGACTGTGAATCTCATTGAAGTTTTAAACGTGATCAGTAGCGGTAGTGTCCTATAGTCACTGTATCTGTGTTAATGGTGCTCATGACGCAACGTTGCCGATAGGAGATTACTCTCTAGGACAGGCTGATCTGTGACTCTGTCACTGATTGACTCGAGAGACAGGCGAGCAAAATGAGGCTTGAGCCGAAGTCTGAGGTACGAGTCCCTGATGCAAAGTGGGACGTTTCAGAACAAAATGTCAAACACCTTTAAGGACCATCCTAAAGCTTTCTCTGATCACACGCTGCCATTCAGCTGTCATCAAAAAGTATTTCGTCTGCTGTGTTTAATCATCACTAACAATGAGTGACAGAAGCTTTTGGAAAAATTTTCATTAAAAAAAAAAAATAATTAAGTTTTTTCACAAAAATATTTACAGAATAAAGTTGTTGTGTGTTGTGTTTAGTTCCGGTGGGGATTTCTTGTCATAGCAGACGGGGAATTTTCCAGGAACCGACGATCCCTGCTGACATACATCGATCCGCATCAAAGAGGATCTGGAGATCTTTTCCTCCCTCATTAGTGCCAAAAATAAGTGAGGGCACATTAATATGCACATTCATAGACTGGTCACTAGGGTACAGTTAAAACCAGATATTTAAAGAATGGACACAAAGACTATATACTTCCTTACTGTCTGACATTAGCTCATGCTAAACTCTTCTTCAAGGGAGTTATTCATGTTCACCAAATCCTAGAATCACCCTTTAAACTCAATGACTTGTGTCAAACACTTTGTGTGTTCTTACACAATAGCTTGCTGGAATTTTGGCCCATTTCACCCAAGGGAACGGCTGTAACTGAGTCAGGCTGCGGGCCGCCCATGTTGCCTTTGAAGTGATTTAGTGGTGAGCTGATGGCCAGTGTCCATTTCTATCACCAAACTTTAACTACTTGTCTGAATTCAGGTCTATGTTATCACAACATTACAATTAAAATGAAGTGCTTTTTTCCCCAGCAGTTGTCACGTTGGGTCTTCAAACATGACTGACAGAAATGTAGATCTTTTCCAGACATACATCAGAGCTACACACCTGCGTACTTGCATACTTGTCACTCAGATGTTTTGAATTAACCTATCAGAGGCTTGCTAAGCTATGAAATCATCGTCCTGTGTTATTTGGGTATAGTCTTCTTCTTAGTGCGGGAGTCCACAACCTACGGCTCCAGAAAACTTTGACTGAAAACGACAGAGAAACAGCCGCAGTTTTAGAAATAGACCTAGCAACAAATGCAGGTTTTAGCATTTTCTCTGTTTTTTCATGGAAAAATTGCATTTAATTTTTCACAACAGAATCACACTAAAAGTGTCAATCGTTTTTATTCAGATCTATGTTTCTTTTTATTATACTGGAAACTATGTGCAAATAACATCCTGTATGAGAAAAAAATGTAGACATCTCTTTGGTAACGTCCTGTTTTTTTTTGTTGTTTTTTTTTTTTACATACATATAAACCTGAAAATAGGCAGAAAGTGATTGTATGTAAACTTCTAAATCTAAATAAATTCAAATCAAACGTCTTAAGAAAACCTCTAATTATTCTGTAATTGAGCGAATAGGAATATTTACTGTCCTAAAACAGGAAACCTATAGTTTGATTCAGTGTGAAAACAAAAATTACGTTTTTAAAAGTTGTGGTTTCAACAGCTCTAAAATGTTCCGCCATTTCTAAATTCCTTTCACTGAGATGTAAAGAGAGACTTCAGTACATGTAGGAATAGTGGTCGTTTTTTAGTTTAACATCAAAGAAATGTAAGCATTCTACGCAGATTTTTGTTTGAGATTTGCAAATGAAACATGGCATTTCCACACAGGATTATCTATACTGTGAGGATGCCAACATGCTTGAATGCAAACACTAAGTTCTGAAATTGAACACCAAGTTCTGAAGTTGAACTAGCTAACCTTCAGCGACGCAACTTTAGATTTTATTCTCCTCAAAAGGATTTTTATGTCAGTGCAATTAAACAACAGAGATCTGGACCCGTGTAGATGGCTCCAAAACATTATTAGGTTAATCTATCAACGTGTTATGGCTCCCCGCCAAGGGAACTACTCTTGCAGGGGGATGGCACGAGCAACGCACATGATGCTGAAGCTGGCAGCTGATTCAGAGCTTCTGGTTCAGAGCCAACTAAAGGCTTAATTCACAGCATCATTAAGGATTTTGGACTCTTATTTAATCCCTAGTTCACAAAAGAAAATATTTAAACAGGTCAAACCTCAACGTTTACACAAAGCAGAATCTGCATCAATTCTTTTGCGACTTCTAAATAAAGACACCTTAAACATTTTTTTCTTTAAAACAGATTTTTGGATTTATGGAATCTGTATTTCCAATGTTAAAGGGTCAGAGGTCAAAAAGTACATGCACATTCCTGTGAGAACACTGGCTCCATTATTTTATCTTAAAAGTGTCTATTTCATGGGTTTAAAAAAAAAAAAAAAAAAAAACTTTTTTGGATTTTTTTTTTTTTTTTTTTTAAATTTTGTGCACTTCCGATGTATTCTAAAGTTGGACCAGAAACAGAACCTGTTCCGCAATAACTATAAAAAGAAAAGAAACACACTGACATCATTGTTGATAATACCTTGGTTAATGCACATATTCACATTCATTAGTTATTTAGCAGGGTAGTCCTTAAAAAAGTGTTTCCCTAGGAAGTGAAAGGAGGAAACGCTCCAGTCCGATGGCTGACAGCGGTGGAACTTGTAAACACCGGGCGCAGAGCCCGCTGTCAGCCCCGGCGCTCAGCCCCGGCGCTCCGCCCGTCCTTACCTGCCAGAATAGCCTTGCCCGGGTGTGTTAGCTTGGCTTTCCCCGCCGGAGCTGCAGCAGCCAAAAACTGCGGTCGGTGAAACGGACTCACAAATCTTCTGGGTTCAGACATGCCTGCGGTCCACTCGGCCTAACTTTTTTCTGTTTTTTTCTTTTTCTTTCTGTGTTTAAATCAACACGAGCAGTCCGGCCGCCAAACACTCGCTCGGTTTCATTGAAGTCCTCATGCAGACTGGCTGCTGTGAGCAGGAGCGGCGCCGCGGACATCCAAAGGCCAGCCAGGAGATGTTGACCATTGGACTCAGTGCGTATCAGGAGTTCATGATGTCTGTGGACTTTTGACACTACGGTTCCCTCCGTGGCATTTACGGAGCTTTGAAAGCACCGACGGGCGGGGCAGGACGTGACACTTCGCCCCACCAACACGGAAAAACGACATGTTTGTTATTTTTAAGGTGGACCGACATTCTTATTTCTCAGAACTTGCCAGCAGAGGGCACTGTTTACCTTTTACTGGGAATCTAGGCAATACCTTAGTCAATTCTAGAAATGTTAAATTCTGTTTTAGAATAAACTTAATACTGCTAATATTTTTCAAATATTTGTGTATGCTATTTATTGATGATTACTCAGGTTGTACAGGTAGAATTTGCCCGAAATGTCTCGGTGGACGTTTCAGGCTCCACAAGGGAAAAGGGTGTAATAAATAGAAGGATGGATGAGAATAAAGTCATAATATTATGAGAACAAACTCATATGAGAATAAATTTGAAATAACAAGAGAATAAAGTCATAATATTACAACTTTATACTCTCAAAATCTTATGACTTTATTCTCGCGATATTTTATTTTTTCTAATCCTAATACCGCTCTGTTGAACATATTAGCAAATTAGAATATAAAAAAAAAAAGTTCAGAATTATTTGTCGGTCATTTCAGAAAGTGAAATTCATATTATAGATTCAATGCACATAAAGCAAAGTATTCCAAGTCTTTATTTGTTGTGATTTTGATGGCGACGGCTTACGAATAATAAAAACACAAAGTTCAATGTCTCAGTGACATAGTGAACTACTGGGAACTCATGTGTTACTGTAAATGTTCTGACCTTGTTGAAGGGTTTTCATTCATTACCTGCCATAACCATAGAAACACTATTGGGTTACAATTTACAATTTAATTTAGTTACACATTTAAAAAATCATCTTCCCGCAAACAGGTAATAATATATTGTTAATGATCCAAGATTGATCGTTTTGTTAACAGGTCAAGTCTAAAGTAACAAGTCTTATCAGCTCGTGTGTGACAAAAGACTATGATAATGATTAGTGAGCACCAATAAAGTCCAATATTTAAGACTCGAGAACTTTTTCAGGCCCACAAAGAGGAGTCGACTTCCAGAGACCAAAACTGAGGCTGGAAATGATCATGTTTTTTCCAGGGCTGCTGATAGTCTGCACTGTCTCTGCAGCTCAGCTTCGAGCTAGCGACGACATTATTTCAAATTAAAGGCAAACCTAGGCACAAGTAGGAGAACCAGACCATGTCTCTGTTACCCAGCAGACCCACACACAGGACATTGATGCTGTTCTGAGAAAGATGGGCGTCAGGTTGGTTGAATTGAAGGTGGAGGTGAAGCACTTACAGCGAGACAATGACGGTATGTTCATAAAGAGAGGTGTAACATTTGGAAATGCAGTTTTTCATTGAGAAAATGCTCATATAAAATGATTGTTTTATTTATTTGTCGTTACAAACAGCAAAGACAAAAGAGCTGTATTCACTCAACCAATGGTACCAAGGTACTGACCGGCAGTAGACAATATCGAAAAGTTCTATTAAAAAGGTTACTTTGAATATATGACAGGCATGTACTTGTCAACTATGACATTATTTTTGTCATTGTTTTTTTTCTTTAGCACAGGAAAGGCAGATGAAAGAACTGCGGCAACATAACCAAGGTATCTCTTTTTTTCTGCAAGGGAAGAAGCCATAGAAATGGAAAAGAAAGAGTATATATAAAAAAAGAGAAAGAGGTTCAAAAGAAAAGGAGATAAAAGTAGAGGACAGATGTAAAGGTAGAGGGAAACACGAGTCAACACGAGTTTACCTCCAGACCTGCAGAAACAAAACCAAGAAACCACAGCAACAAAATACGTGTGTGTATATAACAATACCGAGTATAACATCACTGAAAGGAACATGGTACTAGTTAATACAAGATGTATTTACAGCAGTGCTTCTCAATTTCTCAAATTAGTAATAGCCTAAGAAAAATAAGTTCATAGACCCCTTCCTGGTTCACATCCTCTGAGCTCATACATTCATACAATAAATGTAAGACATGGCGAGACTCAGTATGGAAACAAATCAGTAATTTAGAGCAAATACTCTACAGATAATGTCTTATTTAATGCCAAGTCTTTGTTTTTCCATTCATTTCAGTACATGCAACAGAACTGGCTACTGTTAAAGCCAAGGCAAGCTTCACTGAAAACAGAGTGGAAGGTTTGTAAAGTTTGAAGAAAACTTGTCATGACATCACTCACTCTCATGTCAGTCCCTCTGATATCGCTCTGTCATTTGCTAAAACTTATGTTCATATAATAAATTTTAGAAATGGGAAGACATTACCAAGGAAACAAACCAATTACATTATTGCTCTTATTTCACGCAAAAATCTTTGGTTTTCCTTTCATTTCAGCTCAGGCAGCAAAACTGGCTACTGTTCAGGCCAAGGTAGAAAATGCTGAAAACCAAGTGGAGGCTCTGAAGAGAGAGGGAGAAGGTTTGTGAACTGTGAAGAAAGCCTGTCACGGCAACACACTACACTGTTTTTATGTTGAGTTTTTATCTTCTCAAGGACTTTGCATTGATTTCCATTAATTTTTCATTAATTTCTACTGCATGCCTTACCATTTCTAGTGGCTTTACCTAACTAGTCCCAAACCTAACCCAAATTCAACTCACACCTTATTGCAAAACCTAATACTTGACCCAAAAAACATCACTTCTTTTTATGCGTCCCACTCTTTGAGCCCCATAAGGAGTAGTAGGTCTTCACACAATGTAGTGTTTGTGTAAAAAAAAAGTACAACATACACACGCACGCACACCCCCACACACAAACAAGGCTTACACACATGCTCAAACTTAACTACACACATTTGAAAAATAAAGAACATCATTCTCAGAACAGTGTTTTGATGATTTAATAAAAAAAGGTGAAATACAAAAAACTTACAGAAAACCACAAGCGCCAGGGCAGAAGACAAAATAATAAATCCAAAGAACATCCAGGCAGATTTTGGTGCTGTTGTATTTATCAGCTGCTTTTGATACAGTTGATCATGGCATTTTACTTTCCCATTTGGAACAGTGGGTGGTCATATAGGCCACATAGCTCTGGATTGGTTTAAATTTTATTTGGCCAAGCGTACTTTTTGTGTCTGTCTTGATGCTCCACTTTTGTGTGGTGTCCCACAGGGCTCACCACCCTCTTCTTTTCTCGTTGTACCTCCTTCCTCTTGGCTCTATTTTTAGAAAATATGGGATTGCTTTTCATTGTTATGCAGATGACACACAGATATATTTACCACTAAAGAACGCAGACTCCACCTCTCTTCGGTCTCTGTTTTTATGTCTGGAAGATTTGAAGGCTTGGGTGGCCCTAAATTTCTTGAAACTTAATGAAGATAAGACAGAGGTAGTGATTTTTGGCAAATCCTGACCAGTCTTTGCTCTCTGATCCAGTATGTCAAAGACGTGGGCTGATTAGCTAACTGGTTGCAGGTGTGAGTGGAGGGAGAGAGAAGCTGGCACAGGGGTTGAGGGAGAGTACACACAGGTGAGCGGAAACTAAATCTAACCCTAAAGAATAACTAGACTGAAGAACAATAAAACTAGGCTAGCAAAGAAAAACTATAAGCAAGAAATATAACTAGAAACAGGAAAAGAGGAATAAGACAAATCTAATCAAAATATGAAACTAACACAGAAATAATAATGAAACTAATATCAAATCAAAGTACAAAACAACCTAACTGCCTGGGATCCTGACACCATTATCCATAAATAGCTACTAAAAACTTTAGAACATTCTATACTATTATAGTTCTTAGCTTCTGAGGTAAAATTAGCACTTTCTCCATTAATTATTAGAATGCCTCAAAACGGCAACCACACACTACACAGGACAAAACAATGTTTGAAATTTTATTTTTTATTTTATATTTTATTTTCTTTTACACTTGCTAAGTCGTGGGCTTTCTGGTACTGTCAGCCTTTCCACCACTTTTGGCTAAAAGTATTTGAAGACATATCAAGATGCCTAAGAAAATTTAAAAAAAATGTAAAAAAAAAAAAAAAAATCTAATATTTTTTGTACATGTTAGTTTGATTGATCATGTTAGTAGGTCTGTTAAAACAATATTTATTGTGACAGTTGTTAAGGTGTTTATTACTTATTTTCCCTGTTGTAATTTAATGATGTTCCATTTTTGTCTCTCAGCAAAACGTCTGGCTTTCTCTGCCTCTTTTTTGGCATTGACTCCAGGAGACTTTGGACCATTCAACACACACACAACTCTGGTCTTCAGACATGTTGTTACTAATATTGGAAGTGCCTACAACCCACATATAGGTGCTGCAATTTAGGGCTTGCATTTTGCATTTACATGTGCACACAATCGGAACATAAATGTGGTAAATTTGTTCTGATAGGAAAAGTAAAAAAAAGGCTAACATATCTGGCCATGATGCTTCACAGGGCTGTTCACTGCACCAGTGAGAGGAGCATATCACTTTGAGTTCTACATATATGGACATGGTTCTTCAAATCCTACATCTGCTGTGTTGGTCAAGAACAGAGAGGAGATCTTCACAGCATGGACAACTCAGCCTGCTGGTGGACAGAGGACGTCTAATGGCGTCACGCTGCTGTTAGATGTTGGAGACGTTGTATTTTTGCGCATGTGGGCTAATTCAAGAATTCATGACAATCCAAATCGTCACAATATTTTTAGTGGTCATCTGCTTTTCACCATATAGGCATTTAGCAGGATTTTTATCATAATGTGTGACGGGAACAAGGTCCAACTCACTATACAATTGATATATGTTATTCCTAATTTTCTGTGTATATTGAGAAGTTGGAAAAGTACATTAACAGGAGTATATTTATGTGATGTGTTCATCTGTGTTAATTTACGTTTTGGTAGTGTGGATTTACAAAAACGCAAAAACGTGTGTGGTTTCTGTTCTTCCTGCCCAAATGACTACAAATAAAAAAAATTATCCATCCAGACATCTATCACAACATTTGAAATTTACCAATTGTGTCAATTCACAACAAGCCTTGGTGTATTTTCTCGGGATTTTCAGCAATGTACCAACACAGAGCATAATTATGAATTGGAAGAAACAATACAGCATGATTTTCAAAATTTTCTGACAAATGAAGGGCACTGTTGTGCAGGTAGCTTGCATTAAATGCGCATCAATTTTCTGGACCGGCGGGTCTTTGGGGAGGTGCACAAAAAACTGTTCTCAAAATAAAAGTCAACAGATTTCAAATCAAAAGCATCATCAGTAATATTTTTTTTGATAGGTATTTTAAAGAGTAATAATTCTATTTGGAGGCTCAATTCCATTTTATTGCTTAATTTAACAACAATTCACCAAAAATGTCTTCTCAAGGTCATCTAAATACATTCCACTTTGATCCTTGTTCTAAAATTACAAAGTTAAGTTAGTATACCTTTTGAATTAGTAAAACATTTTCTGTCCAGGGAAGTCCAGCTGACTGCATCCACTACCAGGCTTCAGGCATATAGTGAGAGCAGAAAGGAGAACTCCCCTTTAAGAGGTAGAAACCTAGACACAATTTGACTTAGTGTAAACGATCAACCGCTGTGACCCATCAGGGATTCAAGCAGACCGAGCATGTAGTATGTACACACACAAACACACACACCTGAATTCTCCATACATAAAACTCTTCACAAACAGCACATCACAATGTGCTGAACTGTTAGTCTTTCTCCTTGAAGCACCCCGTGCACTTTCGTGGTTCGTCCATTTCCACTCAGTTCCCTCCATCTCCGGTCACCTCAAATGGCAAAATTTGATAACGTTGGCTGAACACTCTAATCTTGTGTGATATATTTTGGCCCGTGATCAGAGATGAGAACATCAAGAATCCTCTCCCGAGCAAAGAGTGCCTTCATTTTGTGGACTGTTGTGGTACCTTTAGGTGTTCAGCAGGTTATCAACCTTCTAATTTTAGTAACAATCCACAAATAGCAGAACTTGGCACAATAATGCCAAGTTATTGTGCCAAGAAGACAGAACTTGGTACAATAATATCCCTACCGTAGCCAACTAAGGTAGGGATGTGTAGGTCAAAGTGTGTAGACCATGTCATATGGGTGTAATGTCTCTTTTAATTGCTTGAGTTCTACTGACCTGCATTTGTTGCATTTGGCAATAAAAGTCTTTATCTGCTCCCTCACCCTTGCCAGTATTCATAATCACGTGATCTTCTGAGGCGACCTTTCATTCCTGAATGTGATGACTGTACATGGCAGATTAGGTCAGTTGGAAATCACTGCTTTATTGTTCTTAAACAATAAGCAATCCATAAATCTAATTGAGTAACAGTTCTATGGTGCAGCTGTCTGTGGTTTAAGGACCCATTCTGCATTTCTTCCTCCATTTCTACTGAATATCAGTATCATGCAACATGTAGTTCAGGGGTTTTGTTTTTAAAGTGTTTTGCTATTATGTTGTAAATTATAATCAATTATAATTGTGCAAAGGAAAGTTCATAGTTGTGCAAAACTAGTGTCTTTTGAATACACAGAAAAACACTAACTGAGTTGGAGCCAGTTTGGTGTTGGTGTCAGTCACTTATTACCTCAATAAATTACAGTTGTATTTGTAAGAATCATCACATTTTCTACGCTTTCTCATTGCAACGTTGCCCAAAGTTTCAACAACTTAGCAGTGAAACTCAGCCTCTACATTCAGCATACAACTTAAACTCAGAAATGATTAAACAAATGTTGTCTGCTGCTTTCCCCACAATATTAAACTACAGGTATTTCCTCATCATTGTCCCCTTACAGCTTGAAAGGTCCTTTACAGTTTTATGTGTGATCACGCAAACTCTTATTGGTATTTATTAACAGGTGGTGTTGAATTCCCTGATCAGTAATCAGTGATGTTTAACAGTTTCCTTGATAAAGCCAGAAGTTTGCATGCTATTTTCTTTGTTACTTGCTGTGTCAATGTTCTCTGTCAATATTTTCCCATTCATAGAGCGGTTGGAAAAAATCGGAAGAGGTTTTAGATTTATTTTTTTAAATATATATTAACTAGCAAAAATAACATCTGTGTTCAATTACTTAGTAGGTCATGTTTAACTTTCATAATGTAAAATTCACCTTCTACCTGAATAAAAAACTTTGCTAAAATGGGTTTCCTTTAGTGAAAACACATTGGGGTTACTTACTTGCGCAAGGCTCCTTTTTGACCATTTATCAAACAGTCTGTTTGTGCTGGAGGGCTCAGTGAAAATTGAAATTCTAATGGGCCAGGTACCCTGGCTAGTTAAGCTTTTCAGATGGAAATTATGGAACTATTCTTTGTCCAGAAACAGTATGTCTTTCTTTCAAGGGCCACCATGAGGTGTACAGCATTTTTATACTATAATAAAGCAGAAAACACACTGTGATTTTGCAGATACGAACACCTCCAGATGATTCCAACGGAGGGCCGCTCCATCATGAGAACAGGAGATGTTACTGGGGAAGAAAAACATGACACTTCCATCAGTCAGGTTTATTTATATACCACAAGTCAAGTCAATTTACAATAAAAAACCCTAACTATTAAGTTAACATTTTAACATTTTTATAACTGCACACTGTAAACTGATATAAATTATGCTGCAAAACAAGAATAGTTGCAAATATTGAAGACAACCTTCTCAAAAGGCATTTTTAAAACATAAGTTACAAGACAGTAACAGTCAGAAAAATAACAGATTTTCCCCCAAAATTATGCAATTTCATTTTCAAGAAATTGGCACATTTACAATGTAAATTGTTAAATTAAATTGTAAATAATTTGAACTATTTACACTGATTCACTAAGCTGGGAGTCTGAATATTTATAATGCAGAGGAACAAAACAGTGACCAATATATTTTATAATTCTTATATTGACATGATCACATTGGTGAAGATGTTGAAGTAAAACATGTCCAGTTTAAATTTTATCTGACTACTGAAAGACTCATCACGCCACAGCGTTATTGTTGTAAGTGTGTCAGTGACAAAGCCGCACCATTCCAGTCCAGTGATTGCCAGCTGACCCTGTACCTGCCAATAGTACACTACTGGCAGGTCCATATGTATCATATATGCGTGTGAACGCCTCAGAATCGCTTAGCCATCTTGAACCTTGAGGTGAGCAGTCTGAGGCACGACCTTCTTCACACTGCTTTTTACCTCCACCAGTCCAAACGGGGGTGGTTCTGATGGGTCATACACCCTGCCAGCTGCAGTTGCGCCAATACATGATGTGTCAGGGCGAACAATGACTCCCGCAGTCCCCCACGTTGACAACATCTCAGCGTAGTTTGCCAGCATCTACGATTCCATCTGCAGGCCAGGCTTCACGGCGGCAGCAGACTCCTTCTCTGCAAGATTCACTGAAACGGTTAGCTGTAAGTGTTGGTTGTCAAAGCTGTGCCCACGCAGGACATCTGGACTGTTCCTTGATTCTGGGCTCTATTTCATGAGACATTTCCAGTAACACTTGAAGATGCATAAGTTGACCAAGTGTGGGCACAGAACACATGTTCAGAATACTACACAGCATTGAAGGAAGAGAAGGGAAATCAGGAGCCATGTGGTGCAGAATGATGGACTTCTCAGGTGGGCACAGGTAAGATCTGTGAGCCCTGTGGCAAATGCCCAAATTTGGATGGTACCAGCTGAAAATTTGAGAGACTATCTTGGTCGAGAGCAATAAGTGGTTGGGACTACAGCTGATGTAGTTTTTCTCCTGACGCCAAGATGTCGGTACCTGGAAGTGCTTCTTCAAACACATCAATGACTTACTCACAATAAGTTTTGACGACATTGGATTGATAACACAAAAGTTGATTGGGTTTTCGGTCAATCAAGTGTATTGTATAGCACATTTCAACAACAAGAGAGTTCAAAGTGCTTTACATCAGAAAAACACAAAAATCAACAAGTGAAACAGTACATTTTTTCAAGTGCTGTCATTTATACATCAAAATGTTGGTTAGTGTTTGTACTTTTACAGTACAAAAGCAACTCTAAACATATCGATCATTAGTGTGGATTTAAAGGAACGCAGTGTTTCAGCTGTCTTACAATTTTCTTTTTGTTTCAGATTTGTGGTGCATGGAAGCTGAATGCTGCTTCTCCATGTTTGGTTCTGGCTCTGGGGACACAGAGTAGACCACAACCAGAACTTGTGGAAAGAGCCACAAAAAAATAAACCTCAGAGAAAAAAAAGAGTTCATGGTGTGCACAGATGTGAAGGAAAGAGAAGAACAGATCAGTAACAAGCAATGTGACTTTTGTTTTTCATATCGTGGAATTTCATAAGATCAAAAGTCAAACGAACAGGGAGTCAAGCAGTTTTTACATTTTTGCACAGTATCTGCTAGCGGTGATGTTGCTGACACACTCATAAAACCTGAACATTGAAATATTTCTTTTGTTTTACACAAAAATGTGCATGAGAAGCTCATGAGGGTGAAATGAAGGTTGCTTTAAATCTGGGCCACAGAGATGCAGACAGTTACAAACTGACTTTTTGACCAAGAAAAACACAAGGAAAACCTTATTCAAGAGTTTTATTAACAAGTCAGAAGTCAATACACTGAAATGCAATGTAATTTAAATACACTTTGAGCTCATACTGCAAATCATCACATCGTTCATATCAGTAATAATTCAAATCTAAAGCAAGAATACAAAAATGAATAATTGTGTTTGGTACAACATCCCTTCATACACATGTTTTTTAAAATCACATTTACCCTGTGATGCCTTTGTGGATCTCATCGTAGCTAAACATTAAACATGCTATCTCTTCAGTATAAGTTTTCTCTCCACGCTCCATCAGACATGCAAACCAGCCATCTTCAATGTAGGTCAGGTCAGAGTGACCACTGGGCCCCTTGTTAATGATACAAGGATTGCTCCATGCACTTGGAGTTGTTGGGGATTTGTTTAGATACACTCCTAAATCCACTCTTTTGCATTTACTCGTCGGATGGGAGTAAAGCAGCCACAGAGTTCCTTGATTTGAACCATCTTCCTCAGGTTGAGCTGGGAAGGAGACCACACTCCCCTGACAGCCTGACTTTGTTTCCACAAGCTTAGACTTGACTGCTCTGATAACATCCCCACAATCATCAAGGAACGCTCCGACCCAAAAGTCTCCCTGGCTTCGAGCGTTGCAGTACAATCTCTTGCCTTGGTCATTCGACGTCTCAGCTATTTCACATTCAAGTGACGTTTCTTCCAGCATGTTTCCACATTTGAAGTTCTCCTCATTGTCGCCATAAATAATGAGCGAATGAGGAGGACAACACTTTGTACAACACAAGGAATCACAGCAACAAAACAAACTAGCCAGGCAGCTACGGCAGCTTTTACAACAGCTACAACAGGAAGGCTAAGCATAAGCAAGGACGATCAGTTTACCAGTCTCGATCTGAATACCATGGCCCGGTCCGACACCAAATGTTGCCCAATTCTTTTTTTCAAGAAGTGTCTCAGTCAGATCAATGGGGTCGCTCCAAGTTTCGCCGCCATCCTTGGTTGTGATGTAGTACAGACGGGTCTTGTTGATGCCCCAACATATCTGATGACTTTCTGAAGTGGTTCCTTTCACCCCAATGAAAAACAGGTAAATTGTGTTTCTTTTCTTTGCGTAGATCGGGCACGAGTTCAAAGGGCGGTGTCCACCAAGATCTTTCTTCGTCACGACTTCTTTAGAATCTGACCACTTAAATAGGAACAATTAAAGTAAACATCAACATTTAACATTTTGATTGAACTGTTGTTGTTTTTTTTTCAACAGTAATGCAAAAAAACAACAAAAAAAAATGCTGATATTTACCTCAACTTCCAAAGAGTTGGTCAGGTTTCCTGTTTTTATGACAAGAGCCACGCTGCTGGAATCTTTTTCAGAATTCCGTTTCTCTGCAAAGGCCAACAGAGTTTTTCTCTCATGATCAAATATGAGACCAGGGATCCTGAAGATATTTTCCTTGGAGAGAAAAACAGTTGTTTTGTCTTTCTGGGTTTTCATTGGCGTTGAATTGCTGCTGCCCATGGCTTGAAGTCTCAAGTGCAACGCATTCCAAAGAAAGTGAGTCTGGCTCCTCCTGTCGAGTGACTGCCTCTTTTATAATCATCAACAGCCAAGTATGAGGTGGGAGGAAACTTCCTATGTTATTCTTCTCTTCAAAATAGCTTGGACTGGTCAGTGGATTAGGAAAATGATTTAGACGAAGGTTTAACTTTTCTGATTAAATAATCTCATCACACTTGACATATGAAGGGACATCTTTCTTTACCTGTCTGTACTACTTTCTTCTGCTTCTGTTTTTGTATTACATTGTAGGTAATACTGTCAATACTTTATGTAGAATGTTTCTTAAATGAGGAAGCAGCACAGCAGAAGAACCAAGTGTGTTTCTATATCAGAAAGTCATCTTTCTGTAGTATTAAACTTTATTTGCTGTAACTTTCTCAAATAATAACAATCGCTAAGACATCCTTCAATTATCTGTTGATTTTGGGACCCTGCAGGGAGTTTACGACTTTAATCTTTATCCAGGTCATGGATGACTAAAACCCACAGATTTTTTCTTTCACTAGTCTCCCGGCACCCGGAAACAGTGCTTCCGGTTGTCGTGAAAAAGCTTCCGGTTCTCTTCTGCGTGTTGAAAACAAATCATTTTAACTCAATAAATACATATATATATTCTAAGAAACATGTGGCAGACATCTGACATATATTACAACAGAATATTATTCTAAGAAGTGACAATGTTTAGGCCACAGAAAACAGCGACTTGATGACTTCTGTGTTGTCATGGCAACAAGAAACAAACGGGAAGTGAGCGCCCATTAAAAAAACCGTTGCCCAAAACAACCAGCAAGCAGACCGTTGTTTCTTCAACACCTATCTAATTCTTTAGCTCATCAATTTTCTCTCTGTTAGCATCCATGGGTAAAACCAGTTCAAAAAGTGGCGAACCGAGAATTGAAAAACGAATCATTTTTACGTCCAAGGACGGAAAAGTGTTCAGGAATCCTGCCATTTACTACAACGAAAACGAAAAAAGGTTATTTGCCTTTGCGGAGAAGCGGACATCCCGAGAGGATACCGACGCAGTGGCTCTGGTCATGAGCACAGGAAAAGTGAACCTTAAGTCGGAAGTGAAGGTAATTATGTTGTAGTGGCTAAAATCCCATATTTTAGGCTACTGGTGGCTGTTGTTCCTGGCAGGCTTTGGTTTTACGTGCGTTCAATGCCGATCTTACGGTGGCCTTGAGGTGCAAAGCGCTACAGCAAATTGAAAGCACAATTACAAATTACAAAAGCGCTACAACATGAACGAAAGCGTTACGACAGTAAGGAAAACGCCACGACATTAATGAAAGCACTACAACATTAAGAAAAGAGCTACAACATGAACGAAAGCACTACAACAAATTCAAAAACACAACTACATTACACGAAGCACAATTACAAATTTAAAACGGAAAGGGTATGTCCCAGTTGTAGACCTCAGAAATCGCCGATTGGACAATAGGCATGAATATACACGCTGAGTCATATTTACGTCGCCGCCATCTTGAAGGTGGCAGTGGAGAAAACGTGCTGCGTGGACTAGTTTCAACGGTTTTACTGTACAAAGTGGACCCACTGCCGTTACCTTTCACAGGTAAGAATGAAAGATAATAACATAAATTTAGGAGCAGAATTTCTTTATTTTGTGGCCACTATTGTGCATTTAGTGGTGAAACAAACTTCTAAACAACAGAGAAATATTTCCTTTGTACCTAAATTGGCCCAGTTAACTACTCTGATTATTTTCTTAGCTAAGCTAACTTTTTTATATTGTGTTGTTTTTGTAATGAGTGAGAGGCAATGAGAAACCTGTAACGAGCGTTTATTTATTGTTGCCATGGTTACCTAGAAGTTCGCAAGACAAGTCTCTGTTTGTGGTCAAACATGGTTATTTTAAGGTATGTCAGTTGTCTGTGAGATGTTTCTTATAATTTATGTAGATTAATATAATTTGTTTGATATAACAGACTGAAAGTACATTCATCCAGAGAGCAGCGCGGAGACCGGACCGGAACCAGGGATTCGGTCCGGACGGGTCGATAGAGATCAGAGCTGGAGCTGTTTTTCTTCAGACTTCTGTTTCCAGCTCATCTCCACAGTGTCTGTGTTTAGATGCTAAGTCAATGCCCCGATATGGTCAAGATGTGTTTGTTTTTTGTTTTTATTTTTGCTGAATGTGAATGAATCAGGGATGTGTTTTCTATTACACTGCTAGATCATTTTTATCATTAGCTTTAGCCTGTGGCTAGCCAGATGTCCCAGAAAACCCAGTCACCGAACTGGTCCCAGTTCGACCAGCAGACTGAATCCCTGCCTGTCTCTGTGTTGCCAGTATAACATAAATACATTTGTAATGTACTTTACACCTTTTTTTCTTGCACGTTTTGCGTATTTTAAGTGAAATATCTCAATTTGAAAAATTAGGGTATTATGACAGCTTATGTAAAGAAATGAAAAATAATTTAGTCTGTTAGATTTCGATCACACTGCTGTCTATAGCACAGTTGACATATTACACTGTAATAAATATTTTTTAAAGTAAAAATATGTTTGACAACGTTTGACTTTACAATAAAATGCCTAAAAATTTAAATGATGTTACATTTCTGTATTCGTATCTTGAAATAGCAAGTGCACATTGAATTATGGAATTGTGTTAATATGTTCATGTATACATCACTGTAAATGTGTGTGTGTGTGTGTGTAAAAACGATTTATCAGAATCAGCTGTATCAAATGTAATTGTACAGCAAAACAATTAAACAATCACATCAAAAAGGTCAAAACGTTGTCCTTAGTTGTTTTTTTTTTTTTTCATTCTCATATATAATAGTGTGGGAGCGATTGTGTCAGTGACATTCGTTAATTTAAAATACTTTGCAGAACGGCACTTTACAAAGTTCGGTCCATCTATTTGTATTAGCTTGCTGGAAGATAAGCCACTTTCAATATGGCGGACGCTATAACGTATCACAACAACGGGCCGACCCGATCAAGCAATAACTTCCGGTTCAAAAGCACTGTCGTCTAATCAGCGATCTCATAGGTCTCCAACTGAGACATACCCTTTCCGTTCTGTAATTGTAGTGTTTTCATTAATGTTATAGTTTTTTCATTAATGTTGTAGTGTTTTCGTTCATGTTGTAGTGCTTTCATTAATGTAGCGTTTTCGTTCATGTTGTAGCGTTTTCGTTCATGTCGTAGCGTTTTCGTTAATGTCGTAGCGCTTTCGTTCATGTTGTAGCGTTTTCGTTAATGTCTTAGCGCTTTCGTTAATGTCGTAGCCTTTCGTTCATGTTGTAGCGCTTTC
>CAEGAD010013358.1:0-15069 GCA_903067055.1 Poeciliopsis paucimaculata
TATATATATATACAAGGCCCACGTGAAATAAAAACCATCAAGCTTCTGCACATTCACTGTTGAATCTGAAAGTATATCTATTTTAAACCTCCCTCGCTTTATTCCAGTTTTCTATGCATAAAGGTCAAAAAACAAACCGTAGCAATCAATTTATAAAGGTGCCATTTATTTAGATTTTTTTATCCTTCAGCTACTTTTATGTGTTTAGTAATGTCTTTTAGTCTTTTAGCTGAGAATAAACGCATATATGTTACAGTTTCTAATTTTGATCTGATGTCAGGGGCTAATTTGAAATTTATTAAACTAGATATGTGTGTGTGTGTGCTTTCTATTTACTTCTTTAATATTATTCCAGTCTAAACCTATACCACTACACATGTGCATTAATACATGTCTAACTAATAGGACATTTTTCTTTGAAAAACTGTCTGTGGTTACTTAAAATGGGTGTTTTAACTGAGATAAAATATCCTGATTTATGTGACTTCACCTGAGTGTCAAACTGCAGTAAAAGGTTTGTTTAGATTTAGTGCAGTGGATTTCTAGCATGATTGTGCTTTAAAAAAATCAATAAAAGAAACAAAGGGTATGAGCTTGTTGGCTATGTGTAAGAGTAATATTTTACTCTTACAATTTTAAGAGTAAAATATTAAAGTAAATAAATAATTATATAGACTTAGAACAGAGAGGGGTTGTATGAGTTTCTTCCTGTGAATGTTTGGCTACTCTGCGTTCTTTGGCTTCTTCCCATTGTCTAAAAACACGTGCATTATTACAAAAATCTATAACAAAACCAGGGAGGTTTTGCAATAACATGCTAACAAGTTTGTTTTAAAGGCATAAAGTGACCTCGCTATGCCTTTAAAACTTATTAGACACAATATTTGACTTGTGTCTAATATTTATTAGGTTTTAAATGTGTATACATTGGCAGAATTACAGAAAACAGAAATAGTTGATTTTTCTGCTTTGAGTTAGAGCTCTCCATTAACAAAATGGATCAAAGTTTATTTAGCTATTCTACTTCGAAGTTCGTTTCTGATAAACATTTGAGTTGTACCATACCTTACAGGTTTTTTTTTTTTTTTCAAAGAAACGGAAACAGCCATTTCCTTTTCTGCCCTCCTTCACAGCAGCATCAGACACAGAATATCTGACTCCTCATAAGCAGATGAACATCATGCTCCTCTTGAAACAAGAAGCTTTGCTCTTTATCCAGCTGGTAAATATTTGGAGTGTCTCAGCAGGTAAAGAGTGAATTTCTGTTTATAAAGATGTTTTAAAATTTATTTTATATATATATACATATATATATATATATTAACATTTTAGTTATATTTATTAGTTTTTCTTTTTTTATTTTATTTCATTGTCTCCTACAGCAGACCACTGGGATGTGTTGGTGTCCAGAGGAGACTCAGTCATGCTCACTTGCTATATATCTAACGAAAATACAACATTGATCCGATGGACCAAGGACAGATGGTATTTTGCACATTCCTCCTCCAGTAATCAAACTTTTTCAAATTTCTCCTCTCACAGACTGAGAATAGACACAAACAAACCTTCTACACTCAGTATTGATAGTGCTCAGTATGATGATGCAGGACTTTATTCTTGTCATATAAGTGGGAATGAAGGCATTAACGACATGTCATGGACCGTAACAGTTCTTGAAAATCAAAATGGTATGTAATGAATACATCTGCAACACATATACTGTGAAGTTTAAATTTTAATCTTTGGTTAATCCTTTTTTTTTTTTCAGCAAACGGTTCATCACATTATATTGCATTTGTATTTCCATTTGTCCTTGGATTATTTTTATGCTTCATGACTACAGCTCTCTGCCTCTGCAGGTCAGTGAAATCTCTAAACTACTTGTGGACTTTTATTGACTTGTGCTTCTTATTTTTTTAAAATGATAATTAACTTAAAACTTTTAATAAGTGAAGTCAGAGAAATTTGATTTTTGGTTCTGTGGATAATTTCTTACCGGAAGTGTGATCACTTACTGTGAATATTTTCTTATCAGAAAAACAATGTGTTTTACAGATGTTGTAAATAACACTGTGAAAGAAACATCAAGTTAATGTTTTGTGGTGCAACTCTTTGGTCATTGTTTAATGTTAGCAGGAGGAACGTATCTGGAAACCAAAACCAGGACAGCAGAACATTTACTTGGGTTCAGTACAACATTCTGGATGGGGTGAAGGTTAGAGAAACTTTATCATGCAGTTTGTTTTTTAATCCAGCAAAGTGCTTTATTTTTTTGAACTGCTTTTATTTCTTTCCCAATCTTGGCTCTTTTCCGACCTTCAACCCTTGTAGGCAGTTCCTTCACCATTTCCATACAGCAGTATGGAGGAGAACTGACGAGTACGAAGTGGAGACAATAGTGACGACCAGCGGAACAATGATTACATCACACCACTCAGAAAATAACTGACCTAAATCTGTTCACTTCACGCTTTGGTTTGAAGGATTCATCAAAAATATCCAGTTTGAAAGATATAACATATATTTTATTCTTAAAACCGGAAATTCAAACATGCAATCTAATGTTACTGTTACATCTAACCTCTGTTTTCAGCTGAAACCATTTATGTTGTATTTTTGTGATAATCTAAATAATAGCATGCTTTATGAGAGACGTTCTTACATATTCTAAAACAGCTTTCAATGCCAAATGCTTTCTTCAATGGCAATAAATTCAGCTCAAACTGACTCATTTCATTTTAGAATCAAATTTATCAAGTGGAATGTTATCTATGTTATTCCAGTAGGGGACGGGGTTCACTTATTTTGAGATGGAGTTTGCGGAGAATGTAGAAGTAGTAAATATTCTGACATTTAATTGTCACAAAGTATGTGATATGACATTGGTGATTATTTAATGTCAGACAACCGCAGCATGGTGGTACAATTCCCTCATATGTACAAAGTGCAATGGACCCCAAAGTGCTTCACATTTTAAGAATTGTTAGCTAAAGCTAGCAATTACTTTGGCATGACACACTGTGAGGGATTCACCCCCTCACTAAAAGGTACTGTATTTTGTACTTTCTATATTCTAACTAATTTAACTAGTAAATGTATTGTTTTTGTTTGGGGGAAAGTTTAAACCTGATTTTTTTAAGACTTTGCTTTAATCACTCTCTCCTCCTCTTTGAGGTCACCTGGTCATGTGTTGCCATGGAAACGAGCAGTACAGACGAGGACCTGGTGTTTTCAATTAGCCTTACTGGGAAAATCCACATTGTTTGAAAGGGAGGGGAGATGTTTTGGATTTTGCTTGTGTTTTTGAAGAAGTGCACACACACACACACACACACACGCCCACACACACACACACACACCCATATATATATATATATATATCTGAAACTGAAGACAGTTCTCTATTTTAACATTTGTTTGCAATAAACATTTCACCGTGCTATAGAGGTTGTTTTTTTTCAAAGAACCGCAAACAGCCACTTCCTTTACTGAGCTCCTATACTGCAACGTTATAAAATAACAGAATAGCCGCCAGCTCCTCATATATCATCATGTTCAGCGTGAAGCAAGCTGCTCTGCTCTTCATTCGGCTGTTACAGACAACCGATGTATTTGCAGGTATAGAAACGATTTTTATTTGTTATGCAAGATTCTTATATTGAGTTGCCCTGTTAATATATATTTTTTCTTCAATATCAGCGCCCGCTACAGCAGACCACTATGATGTGTTGGTGTCCAGAGGAGACTCAGTCATACTCACTTGCAATACATCTAACGAAAATATAACAATGATCAAATGGACCAAAGACAGATGGTATTTTTCACATTCCTTCTCCAGTAATCAAACTTTTTCAAATTTCTCCGCTCACAGACTGAGAATAGACACAAACAAACCTTCTACACTCAGTATTGATAGTGCTCAGTATGATGATGCAGGACTTTATTCTTGTCATGTAACTGGGAATAAAGGCATTAACAACATGTCATGGACCGTAACAGTTCTTGAAAATCAAAACGGTATGTAAGCATTTACTGACTCTTTCTGTAACACACACTGTAACATTTAAAAAATAATCTGTGTGCCATGTTGATCTTCTTTTTTAGGAACCAGTTCATCACAGTATATTATGGTGGCACTACCAGCTGGCTTTGGATTGCTTTTATGTTTCCTGGCTACAGCTCTCTGCCTCCCCAGGTCAGTGAAATTTCTTAGGTTTTTGATCCAGAATGAAAATATACCTTGTACTTTTTCTGCTTCTGATGAAGCTTGAATGTTCAAATAGTTTCATTTTCTCTTTAAAATTTCAACTGCATAGTTTTCAAGATGCTGCAAAGGTTAGATTATTTTTAGTTTTCAATAAATTAACAAGCACAGGTATAAATTTAGAGCATATTCTTAATTGTTCAAAGTGGCTATACCATAATGAAGCTAACCACTAATCTATTTTAAAAACAATAAAAGCAAAAGTATTTGTGGAAGCTTTGTTGATGATAATCACAATATGTTGCTCATCTATTAGGCTGCTCTTCTTTTTTAAATTTAATATTCATTATATTTATTGCCTATGCAAACCGGAACGTACTGAGAAAAAAACATTTGCATTACTGCTTTCTTTGTTGACTTATGCTTGTTTTGAACCTAATTAATTTTTTCTAAAACTACCAAGAAAATAAAAATATATATATTAAAACTTTTAATGGGAAAAGCCAGTGAAATGTCTTATTTGATTCTGTAGATCTCTTCCTTACTGAAGCTTAATCACATCCTGTGAATATTTCCTTATCAGAAAACCAAATAGTTTTACAGACGCAGCAGGTTATTGTTTTATGGTGCAAGTCTTTGGTTATTATTCAATGTTAGCAGGAGGAACACGTCCAGAAACCAAACCCAGGACAGCAGAACATTTACTTGGGTTCAATACAACATTCTGGATGGGGTGAAGGTTAGAGGAACTTTGTTATGCAGTTTGTTTTTTATACAAGCAAAGTTCTTTACTTTCTGCAACGCTAACATTATTTGTTTTCTTTCCCAATCTTGGCTTTCAATCCTTGCAGGCAGTTCCTTCACCATTCCAAACTACAGCAATATGGAGGAGAACTGATAAGCAGGACTTGGAGGCAGAAGTGATGACCAGTGGAACAATGATTACATCACACCACTCAGGAAACGACTGACTTAAATACATGCTGACTTCTTGGTGTGAAGAATTCATCAAGAAGAAGATCCAGTTGAAAATATGTAACAATTTTTATTATTAAAACTGGGAATTCAAACATACTATCTAATGTAACTGTAACAAATAACCTCTGTTTGTAAATGAAATGATTTATGATGTTCCTCTAAAATTATTTTTATAATATGTCATGTATTCAATAATGGCTTTTTCCCTTTATGTCCAGGAAAGTCTTTCAATGCACTTCATAAAATGCCTTTTTTTAATATTGATAAATTCAGTTCAAACTGACTCATTTCATTTTAGTTTCAAACCTGTCAAGTGGAATTTTATATTATTTTCTTTCCAGCAGGGGGCGTGGTTGAGTAATCATCATTTTATACTTTAACACAGAATTGACACAGAACCACTAAAAGGTGGTTCAGTTTTTTTTAAATTTTGTAGCACATATTAAACACTTCCTTGGTAAAGAGATTGTTTAAAAAAAATAAAACAAAAACATCAAAACAGTTTATTTAGTTTTTGTTCTAATTATAGATTTAGTCCCAACACAAATTCATCAGCACCAATTAGCTATTACTGTCAAATATTTGTCAATGAGATACAGTAGGTCTCATGGTAAAAGCAATCTTACCTTTTATTACAATTTCAGTATATTTTCAGTGATGATTTTTTTATACATTCGATATCAACATGCCTCTTCTGACCTCAAAGAAAATGCCACTGTGGCAGTGAGATCTAAAGACTTAAATCCAACAACTTTCAATAACTGATCTGTCACCATTTCATAAAGGGTTAAAATTGCTCAAATGAAACTGAAGACAGTTCTCTATTTTAACATTCGTTTCCAATAAACATTGCACCTTTCTATAGAGGTTTATTTATTTATTTTTTTTTCAAAGATCTAACCTGAATAAATGGGCATTTAACACATTTTTACAGTACTTGACGACACGCAGGAGATAATGCCATCATTTCAGTCAGGTGAGCTAGAGCGGAAAACATCTCAAATATGCAGGGCAGTGGTCCCTGACAGCCAGGATTAAGAAACACTGAGCTTAAGTTAATTAGTTCTGGATCTACTTTGTGTTTATTTGTCCAGTAGAGGGCGTGTATGTAACTAAATGCAAAATGTGACTAAATAAATTAAATGAACAGTTCCGTTATTATGAAACACCTTTTTAAAAGGGCTTTTATAGGAAGTGAGTATCTTGTATTTTAGCTGTAAATTATAGTGGATAAATAATTGTATGAAATCAGTCGAGACCCAGGCTGCACCGAGGTCCAGTTAGTTTCATAACTGTAGGAATTTGGTTGGTTTTTTATTCCCCAAACCTTTAGAGCAGGTTACCTACTAATATTAAAGAAGTTACTTCACTGATCAGTAAAAAACAATTGAACAAATTGTTCAAATAGCGAGCACACTAAACTGTATTGAAATGAAATATCTGATGATTTTTGGACTAAATATTTAAACAGCCTTTTTAAAGGAAAAGCATACATGTCTCAGTGACGTGCTAAGACAGAAGTATTTAAAGCAGTTTCAGAAATAACTTCCTTTTTTCTATTATGTTAATCATACTCGTCTTAAACACACACCAATTCATTTCGACAGATGTTTTTCTTCTTTAGGTTGACTAAGAGCTAAAGGCCTTCTGTCTCAGACATCATGACAAGCTTTACTTGGTTTTGAAACCAGCCCCCTTCAAGTAAAAACACAAAGCCTTCAAAACCCAAACAGAGCCGATGTCATGGAGGAAGACTCTGCAGAAGACTTTGGGAGGTCCTGCGACGACACAATATATGATTTGAACTGTTTAAAGGGACAGAGTGAATATTATTTCTGAGTGGTGGTTTCTGTCATATTTACCTTTATTTAGCTTATTATTGGTCCCCTGGTTCTCAGTGTCTTCAACAACTTCATAACCTCTAGCATGGTGCCACAAAACTCTAAACATGTTACTTTGAAACCTTTGCTGAGAAACACCTGGATGAAACTCAAAGCTGTTGCAGGATGTTTATGCCTGTGTCCAAGATAAGTCCGTCATTCATGGAGGAGCATGACATTCAAGTTAAATTTCAGTCTGGTGTTAAATTCCTCTATAGCACAGAGTCTGATGTACTGAGAGTTTTTTTTAATAAAATTCTTTTAGTTACTGAATCTGGTGATAATGCATTCAGTTTTATTGGATTTTCCAGCAGCCTTGTGTTCTGTCGATCATGACTTACTCAACTCGAGACTGAAGCAGGCAGTGTGCATCAGTTTCTGACAGATTGTGTCAGTTTCTGTGGTTTTAACAAAGACTCTGCTGTGCTGCTCATGGGTGTACCACAGGGCTCCATTCTCACACCTTTGCATTGGTTAATTTATCTGCAGCCATTAGGAGCTTTTGAGAAAACAAACAAACACCTCTTATCATCTTTATGCATATTAATGTCATGTGTAAAACATTGTTGAGACGCTCCTTGACTGACTGACTGAGAGACTCATTGACAATATATCTTTTTCTTTTCAAAGAGAATCAGACTGAGGTAACTCTATTTGGGCCAAATAGTATCAATGCTATTTGTCTTTATGAATAAACACTGCTGGCTAAATGTTAATATCTTGATAAAATTGGATGGTCTCCTGCAAATGATCAGCTGTGAACTCAGTTGTGAATTTTTGTTTTCATTTTACAAGTTGCAGTGTTTAGCAATCATTAGATTTATTTTATCTTGCAGCAGTGTGGAGGCAGTAATCCTGCCTGTTATCACATGTCAGCCTAATTATCTTATTTTTGCTGTTTCCTTTGCTGCTAATGCTCTCTTGCAGCTGCTTCAAAACACTACTGTCTCACTGTTACATGAAAGCAAGAGCACATGTTTCCGATTTAAGCCTGACTTCATTGGCTTCCAGTTGGCTTCAGGGTTAAATTTAAGATCCTCTTATTTGTTTTTAAGTCCCTTTATAACTGGACTCCATCTTGTCTTCCTGAAGAGCTTCACCCTTATGTCCACTCTCAGGTCAGCAGATCAAATTCCTTTAAACAGAACCAAAGGTTTGCTGGAGGAGAAAGAGCCTTTGCATCTGTGAGTATGACACTGTGGATCGGTTCGCCTCTACATCTTGCAGACGACTCCACTGATAACTATTAATACACATGATTTCTCTGTGGTCATTCTGTGAAAGTGAGTGGCATCTGCTTTTATTTGTATTTTTGTGTCACTAAATGTATCCTCTGACCTCATATCTGCTGTTATATATTTTTATTTTGTTTACTATACAGCAACTCAGTCAAGCTGAAGATATTAAATAAATCAACTTTGTTTCTTGCATGAGCCAACGTTATGGGGTTCTACACAACAATGAGAGCTGAATAAAAATGTTGCGCTTGCCGTGATGTGTGTGTTTTTGGTTCTCACTTGTTTCTGTATTTGAATTATTTAGAGTTGTCTATTATTGTCACTCAGGCTATTTCATACATATGTTTTTCTTTGTGTTGAGTTTCTTAGTTCTTGTGTTTTGCTCTTTGTTTATCTAGACTCTTGTGTTAAAGTTGAGGCTAGTCGATGCTCCACTACAACAGAGAAATTAGTTATTTTATTTTAAGTCCTTAACTCGCTGGAAATGCTACTTTGCAAGAACTAAAATGCAAAAGTCCCAGGAAATCTTTATGACTCTCTCACACTGCAACACATTCCTTTCATATTCAGACTGCAGCAAGAACAGCATGATATTATTTTGTTCTTGCAGCTCTGGAAGAGAGAACATATTCTCTGTTCTTGTGGCGTTGGTACCGACTTTTAGTCTTTTAATTAGTTGTTTATTATTTACTTGCTCTCAGTTTCCTTGCTCAGGTTCTCCCAGTGCTACATTGAATTTCCCTAGTCACATCTTGTTGTCAGATCATCCACCTTCCTACCAGTTTTTTCCCTTTCTCATCTGATGCTCTTTTTCTTCTTGTTTCCTCCATGTTGGTCTTCCTGTGCTCCAGTTCCTTTGCTGTTCCAGAAAGTTTATTGTTCTCCTCGATCCAGTTTATTGTTCTCCTCCTCAGTATTTTCATATTTTCTTCATTAACCTTTGGCAGCCATTTTCATTTCTGTGTTTTAGTCCAAATCTACCAATCTACCGATCTACATGGCTGCTGATTGCATTTTTTTTTTCAAAGAAACCTTTGACAACATGTATATTTCTGTGGTTTACCATTCTAATAAGTATTACTCTTAATGATAAACTGCCTATTCTGCTGAGAAGTGTTTTTAAATCCGAAGTCAGGTTAAAAATGTATCGTCACATAAGTTACATAAGTTGATTTGATTTTGTTAACCAGTAACACTGGCTGGTTTACAAGTGTTGAAATCATTTTTAATAGTTGTTACGTTTTGTTGTTTGTCATGCTGCAGCTTGTCCCAGTTCCATCTGTGATGGTAGGGTCTTGGATTATATCATAATGCAACATTTCTGCGATGAGACATGGTCCCCATTGCTTACATAAACATGGAGGCACATCAAGCTAACCTGGCTGAGCATGACAAATTACAAATGTCTGAATTGAGCAAACATTTGCTTTTCTTGCATCTGCTGTCACTTCTTCCTTCACATTGTGACAAATTGTTAACAAGTACATCTGAAAATGAACATCAGCATCAGTAATATCAGTAAAAATGATCACCTGACTTTGTGGTTGTGGTCGCTCTGTGCTTCCTTTCTACTGTATGAAGAAAACATCAAAGCTGTTGCCGCATTTATCTGCCATTACTGTCAGTGTGAGAGTTACAATCATTTTTCGCTACCTGCTCAGGGAGAGAAAATGAAATTGCAGTGTTAGCCGAACAGTTACCACAGCGATCTGGGTCAGTCCTGTATGCAAGAGTTCTGCATACATGTATGCAGGCACATCGTGTCTGCATTTCATCCTGAAGAGGAGCAAACCAACCCTCACTGAAAGCCAGAAAGATGGCTTGTTAGGTTTAGAAAGGTGAGAACTCTAATGTATCTGTTATTATGTCATGAGGTTTACTAATCCTCTTAAAACACTGTTGAAGTTTACAATATCTGCAACTTAATTATAGTTTGCTGATTTTGCAAAAGGAGCACTCTGAGTGTGTATCTGCGATATAGCATGAGATGCTGAGGTGATATGACCTCAATTTCTGTATCGTGTCTCTGGATCACGAGAGGCTGGCACATCACTGTGTTCTCTACCTAAGTGTCCTTTAATAGGAATAAACAAACACAACAAGGAGTCTGTGAGACAGAAGGGAAGGTGAAACTGAATGGATCAACATGTCCAGTTTGCAAAAGATGGAGGGTTAAAGAAACTTTCTGTGTTAAATGCAAGAGCTCAGTCAAGCACCTAGAAGTAAGCACTTTTTAAATTTTTCAAACATTGGCTTATTGACTTTGATTATTTAACATTTAACATTTCAACTGCTTTTGTATCTGATGGTTGTTTCCATGAACTCTTTGACACTCTTCCTCAATTTTTTTTAAAGACACATTCAACCACTTCCCTTACTTATTGCTTCCTCTGCGTCTACATTTGTAGCAGATGATAAAGTGAAAGTCTGTTTCTTTCTGTCAAATGGTCACCATGTTCAATATGAGGCAAGCATCTCTACTCTTCATTCAGCTGTTAAACATCCAGAATGTCTTTGAAGGTAGTGTGCAGATTTCTTCTTGTTTTGCATGTTTTCTTCCATAATTTCAATTGAGTTTTACTGCAACATTGCTCTGTATATTTCAGTATCAGCGACTCAGACGGAAGCACATAGGAATGTGTTGGTGTCCAGCGGCGACTCGGTGATGTTTATTTGCAACATATCTGAGAATGCTGCAACTCTAATCAACTGGAACAATGGCCGATCTCATTTTGCATATTCCACCCAGTCGAATCAGACGTCCTCAAATTTTTCCTCTGAAAGAGTCAAAATAGACTCTAGTATACCTTCCAAGCTCAGCATTTTTAAAGCTCAACATAATGATTCTGGACTGTATAAATGCACTGTATCTGATGGAGGAGGCATTCGAAGCATGGCATGGAATTTAACTGTATCGATCAAACAAGGTATGTCGAGATAAAACTAAACTAATTCTGCAGCATTTCTTGTACAGTTCAAAATGATCCTACTTTCCACTAATCCACTAATCCTCTTCTTTGTTTCAGGAGTTAATTTCTCAAGGTACATATACATGTTTTTCATTCTGTTACCTGCCACTGGATTGTTTATATGTTTCATCATATTAGTCATCTGCCTCTGCAAGTGAGTAATACCTTTTAATTTTAGAGTTATAATTATGATTTTTTTTGCTGTTAGGTTTAATAACTACTTGTAATATTAATGTGACTGCTCATGTTCATCATAATATTGTGTGTTACTCTAAAAACATCAACTTGCTTGAAATGTTTTTAAAAAAAGAGTTTGTTTTTTTTTCTTTGGTCCTTGATCTATTGAGTAAGTGTGACTTTTCTGATGTTTGCGCTAGATAACATGAGTGTCAGCAGTTTTTGTTTCTCTTTTTCCTGAGAACAATCTTTAAATACATTAGATATGCAACTGTGTTTTCACCCCATCTCATAGTTTGGTTGTGTTAAAGATTAGTAGGGAGTAGTGTGAAGTGAGCCACGTTGGGCTGAATGGACTGCCAGATAAAAAGAGCCCATACATATAAACAAATACATTTTACCCACAGTAAAAGTCAAACACCTTGGTAGGAAGGAAATAAAATAACCCCAGATAAATGTTGGCAATATATAAAAACTAGAAATATTTGTATTATTTTTCCATTTCCTTTATCCACAGAACTGTGCAGAGGTTTTCCTTTGTCCCTCATTTCTTTAAGCTTTGCTTCGATGCAGAGTTTGTAGCCAATTGAAAATAGTTATGATCAATAATTCTTCTCTTGTTTATTTTAGACATTTTTGGATTCAGTACAGCAGCATATAATTTCCAGTGCATTATTTCTATTTTTTAAGCTAACCTCTTAACTCTAAATGAAAAAAACATGAATCATCCATGAGCCTCCTGAACTCAGTGGATGAACCAATGTTGTCTCAAAACACAAACGTCTTAGCATAGATCTACTTTTAAATTTGATCATTGAGCTTTTTGATACTTATAGCCCATGATGGAAATTAATTTTACTAAAAAATACCAAAGATATCACACTGTAATAGATGTCATATAGCATAATACCACCAACAAGATGACTCCCAAAGTGTTGAATACTTGGTTTCACAGTTTATGATGGCACATCTCTAAGGTTCTGCGTCAGATCTTCGCAAGGTTTTCTCCTCTGTGCAATATCTGGTAAATGTTTTTGTGACCACTCAAAGTGGTCACTTAAAGGGACATTCGCCCATTTGCACTCAGAATACCTGCCCTGCAGTGACTCATTGCAGGGCTGTCATCGCCATGTGGGCGATGACAGACATCAAGATTTCCACGTTCTTGCTTTACTCTCATGCTTATCTAGAGACAAAAGCTGTTTTGTGGTCTTTCTTAAATGGTTGATTTTGTAATTAGAATAGGCTGCTTCTTTGGTCATGTGCTCTGTGTCTGTTGGTATTTTAACAAATGTGTCCTGTGTGGCACTGTGGACCCAAATGCAGCAGGCAGGAGACACAACATGTTGTGAATGTTTAATGACAAACCAAGAAAACAAACTTGCAAAATGTGAAAAGTCCAGAGGAGCACAAAACAATCCAAAAAATCAAATTCAAACAGAAGACTTGAGGAGAACATAGGGAACCAGGGAGAAGAGTGCAGAATACAGTGGTGACCAGAGTAAAAGGGACGTGACATGACGGAGTTGTGACGGAAATAGAGAAGCTTATATACTGGAAAAGAGAAAGTGGAAACAATGGACCTGGCTTGAAGAGGTAACCGATTGCAGGTGTGAGTAGTTGGAGTAGGAGTCAAGCAGAGGGGCGGGGACAAGGTGGCACAGGAAGCTATACTGGGGAACGCAAAAGAGTGAGGGAGGAAACACAATTCTAACACTAAAGAAACACTAAAACTAAAGACAACATGATAAACTAGAGAGAGACAAAGACATGAGGAGCCTAGGTTTTTATGCAAACCTAGACTAGTGCAAACTTTTTAAGGAAACTGAAGGCTTGCAGTGGCTTCTTACTAAACATCAGAATTTGTTTCCACGGTTGAGTCAGGCCCTTTTATCTCTGAGAGGTGTGGAAACAGAAAAAAAGGTTTCAGAATGCATTACTCTAATGCACAGTGATGTTTATCTTGATCAAATAACTTTCAGGTTTAATTGCACACATTTAGCTGTTGCTAAAGGTGTGCTGATTATGAAGAGCTTACTCATGCTTGCATGTCTTGAGCACAAATATGTAAGTCAATGTCACATTCAAATGTCAAATTTATTTATATAGCATGTCAGTATGTCAGAGCTCTAGTTTTGCACTCTGGATATTGGAGAAACTTAAATTTTAGAATCCTCTTTGCATCATTTTACCAGCTGAGAAGAGCTCTCAGACCAATGCTGGGGTCTCATGGGACAAACATTGAACCCTGTGGCATAAATGTTATGCAACATGTCTGGAGGAATCCAGGCACTGTAAAACACAGGGACAATGCCATTGCTACAATGAAGCATGGTTGTGCCACCATTGTGTTTTTCCATGCCAGGATCTTGGAAACTAGTCAAGATAGAGGAAAAGATTAATGCAAAAGCAATAGTTCATCTTTAGGACAAGGGCCTTAGGTATCCAACCAAGATATTCAAGGCACCAGGAAACCTCTGTTTGTCCAGACTTGAATCGGTATTCAACCTTTGAGCTATGCCTGCCAATTCAGCAGGTCTAGGAATGTCTAGACAGGTGCAGAACAAGATGGTATTGAGAAAAAGGCAATGAATACTTACAGCTGAATTTTTGGGTCTCGTGTCAAGTTCTGAGAAAATAAAGATATTTAAAGCATCTTGAAACAAGACTGTAACGTAACAAAAAGGAAAAATATGAGGTGCTTTGAATACTTCTCAAAGCGGCTAAAATATAGCTAAAAGTAAAACTATGGAAGAGTAATGAAATATGAAGGAATGTTAATGTTATCTGGTTTATCCTTGCAGAAAGAGTGGGAGAGGAAGACAAGGCCAAGACCCGGTCTACAACCAGCACCAGCACTCCCTGTCTCAAACAGAACAACAGGTCAAAATAATAATAATAATAATAATAAAAAATTTATTTTCACACTACCACAAATAATTGTCTTTAATGCAAACATCTCTACTACCATCAAACCATTACAGTATTTACTGTTAAAGATCACAGTTTTATTAGCTACTTTCTTCATTATTCACCGTGACTGTAGTTTAACCTTTCCTATTTGTGAGTGTCAATGACCAGATTTTCTGCTTTCTGAATCTTTCTACCCTTTTGTCTACAACCCAATGACGGTGACTCTGATTTTATGCTGCAGATCTACCAGCTAGTCAATCTACCGGCGAGTCCAGACTGTTGGAGGAGCACCCAGCATAGGAGGATGTACATTGAGAGACTGAATTCAATTTATGGCCATCTCTGAGCTGAGACATATTCCAGACCTTAGAAGAAAGAAAGAAATGTATGATGGACATTACATGTTGTCTTTATGATCAGAAGAAACTGTCAGGGTTAACACCTATTAAAACACAGATTAAACAAATACAGGAAAGACAAGAGAGTTAGATTCTTTTCTTACTCGCGAGGAGAACAGACAGAGATGTGCTTTCAGTTACAAATCTCCTACTGCTCTGAAACCACATTTGCCTGCTCCTCTCTTTTTATTGCTTTAGGAATCCCTATCACAAACTGTCTCTGCAACTCTAAAAGGGAGGGGTTGAACACTTCATCACGTAGTTGCAGAGTCAGGGACAAATCACAATATACAACAAAAACAAGGCCTCAAG